>JASAOL010000549.1:0-133437 GCA_030849045.1 Wallacemonas rigidus
CAGCGCGTTTGTCAATGTAAGGGATGTGTCAGGGTCAATCCCGCATTCCACGCGAGGCGCATGTAGGTGTCGAGGGCGGGACCCAGGGAGAGTAGCAACACACACGCTTCGGCGTGTTCAAGTTGTTGTAAGAGAAAGGAAAAAAAAAAACGAGCGGGCAAGACAGCACGTGACGTGTCAGCACTGTCGTGAAGTGTTCTGGATGCGGTCGGCTTTTCATTCATGCTCAGTTGCTGTTGATGCGGTGCTCTGCCAGTCTTGTTGTGTTACATGCGATGCACACTGTTGATGCGTCCATGTCCTTGTCCGTCCTCAGGCTCATCTACGAGAGGCGGCGCGAGAAAGCAAAAGAAAAGACAAAGTGGGAGATAAAAGTTAAAGTAAAACCGCGATGGATATATCACGCATATGTTTGTTCTTTTTTTTTCCACTTCATTGTTTTCGGCGCGCTGCTCCCACGCGTTCCCCCGGTGCCATCTCTGTCTCTCTCAGACTCGCTTCTCTCGTTCCACTGTCTGCGTACATTGTCTTCGCACATCCTCCATTTTTTTTTTTTTTGTGCTCGGCTGTGCACACGTATTGAGCGTTGATCACCACCAGTCCACATCGGTGGAGAAGCCGTAGTCGCGGTGCTTGCAGCACGTGTAAGGGGCGAGCAGCGACCACATATACAGAAAAATCGCGACCCACACGGTGACGATGCGCACCCAAAAAGCGAGTTGGATGCTCCCGACAAAGCTCTCCTCGCCTGCACCGCTCACATGCCAGCCGGTACTGAGCATCGCCAAGTACATGGACCCCATCATCATGATGAAATAGAAGTACATGTAGTGTGAGAGATGGCCGCTCTCATCGGGGTCTTCGTCATTGCCGTCGTCGTCTTGACCAACGTTGAGCGAGGCGCCGCTTCCACCAGAAGAAACGACGGAGTACCCCAGCGTGCAGCTCGCCACGACAGCGGCAAGAATCACCTGCGTGAAGGAGTCCTTATCACCGACGTACTCGCTGAAACGGCTGCAGTACGCATCGTCCTTTGTGCGCAATGTGGTAAACAGGATACAGGCTGTGTAGCTGAAGACGATACCGCTGGGCACAATCGAGCCGTGTGGCACAATGATGGAGAGGACGGTGTACAGCAGCGCACCCACGACGACCGAAGTGACGGCGAACGCGTTGAAGTTGCAATCCGTGTGCGGCACGAAAATAACAAAGGACGATACGGTGCAGCCGATGCCGATGAGGAAACAGCCAGCGGCGACGATGAGCAGATACCACATCCACTTCTCATTGTGCTCCATGCGCTCGCCCCAGTCGTCGCTCCATTGGTAGGAAAAGTCGACGAGCAGCACAACGTTCATGAGCAGAAAAATCGCGGAAGCGAACAAGCACACATACGCGTACGCCGCGAAGAAGGAGTTGGGCAGAAACATGGTGCTGAACGTCAAGAGGCCCAAAAGTAGAGATTTGAACCCGAAAAAGCGAGTCTGCATCTCCGCACGCGCGCTGCTCTTCACGCAGCACGTCAAGTCGGAGACACTCAGCCAGTGAAGAAAGAAAAAAAGTGCGAGTGCGAAGCTGACGCGGTACACCACCATTTCATTCGCGCAGATACTGCGGTACACACCGGGTGACAGTTCGCAACCTTTTCGCAGCATAGGGAAATGGTTGAAGAGGCCGCCCAGTGAGCCGCGGCAGATCATGGAAAAGAACAGGCCGAGGAACAGGTAGCTGGCGTACTGCATGCGGACAATGACGCCCGGTGCTAAAATCGACTCCTCGTCATCCCACGACATTGGCGTATGTTGAGTGCTTTTGATGACGACGTTATAGTTTCTGTTGAGGTGGTGGTGGTGTCTTGACGTGTGTTCCCTGACCTCACCGTGTTGCCTACACCTTTTCGTATGTAGCGGCGAAGCAACGCGAATGTCTGATCTTTATGTGGCGGTGTATGGCCAAAGAAAGCAAAAGCAAGGGGGCGCTATAGATAGGCGGTTGCGCTGGCGTGAAGAGAAACGATGGCCAGAAGGGAAAAAAAAAGTTGAATCAAAAAGATGACGAAGCTAAGTGAGCAAGCGCAGGCTAAAATAAAGCGAAATGTAAAATTCAAAAAAAAAAAGTGAGGAGAGGAGAGGAGAGGAGGGGACTGCTAAAGCAAGTCACTGGCGATGCGAAACGCAGCAAAAATGAAAGAGGATTTCTCCTCCACACACAATGGAGAGGGCAAAGGGGGTCAGTTATTATCGCGAAGATGAGGATCAGGGGGGGATTTATAGTTGTGTGCGATGGAAGTAGATCGTGTGAATGAGTCCAATGGTCACAGCTACATGCAGCCGGCGCACCTTGACAGTACAAGAAGAAGGGAGTGGTGGGGTGAATCTCTTCTTCGCGCACGGTGGCACACAGATTTCGCCGCAACGGGTGCATCCCTGGGTGTTTGGGTCGGCGCTGCTCCTTGTGTATCGCATCATATGTTTGGGACCTAATGGCTTTTCCATCTTGAAAGACGGCTGCGAGTTCACTGAGCAGGCGTTGCGGAAAAGTCTCCGCAACATGTCGGCGACCCTGGACGTGCCGCGCTGTCTCGACGGCGCTTGCACTCGTTCCGACTATCGTACAAGGGGATCATACGCGTTCTCTCTTTTCCTTTTACCACTCCCTTTGGGGGGGGGGGGCGTGAAGCTACGTTTACATACGAACGCCTGAGGGGGGGGGGCGGACGGGGGTGACGAAATAGAGAGAAAGGGGGAAACCAAACATGGAAGACACACATACATCTTGTTCTCGTTGACGAGTCACAGCTCTCGCTGATCTGTCATCGTCACAACCTCGTGAAAGAGTGGCAACATGGAGGCACAGCGGTATGAGGAGAACAACATCAAAACAAAAAAAAAACAGAGGAGGAGAGCTCATCCACGTCGCCAACACACCAATAAGGAACGCTGATCATGGCTGCTTTAGCTCATCTCGGCAAACACCGGGTCATCGACGGCATCCGAGAAGCGAATGTATCCTACTTCGCCTCCACCGAGACTGTACACCTGAGTGACAATGACGGCTTCCTGTGGCGTCAGGTGCACGCCCAGGCTCGACAGGCAGGCGAAGAATTGGCCCTCAGTCATCTTCCCGGTGCGCTTGCGATCGTACTCGCGGAACGCAGGTAGAGAGATGACGCGGCGTGAGGCCAAGAGACGTCGTACCTTGTGCATTGTCTCGACGTACTTGGCGTCGTTCTGAGAAAGGTGAGTCGTATCCATCAAGCGGATGTTGTCATGGTTCTTGCTATTGGCTGTGCTGCTCATGTCAACAGGGGCTTTTGACGCACCCATCCGGCGCTGAGATACGGCCTTGACGCCTTCGCCAGCCTCGAGCATCGCACGAATAGTAGTGACAAAGGCAGGGTAGTCCACATCCCCAGGGACCATCTCGCACGCAAACCCAGCCTCGAGCGTCTCGTAATCCTTCTCTGTGAGCTGGACGCCGAGAATACCTACGGCATGACGGAAGCGCGTCTTGGTGACATGTTGGTGCTTCAGCTCATCGCCGTCGGGGAAAAACTCCTGCAGGCGCGGGCGGCGCTCTTGCATGAAGCAGCAGACGCGCGCCAGGACCTCGTCTACGGCCTCCTCGCTGATCCCCTCGGCCGTCGTCTGATCCAGACTGTGGCCAAGCGCATCTCCGCTGGTGCGTGCCGCGCTGAGAGCGACGCCTGTCGACACCACCGTCTCTGACGCGGGCCGCTGCGTCTCCTCAAAGCCCACATCGCGAATAAACCGACGGTACTCAATCTGTTCCCGATCCTCAGGGACCGCGTAGAACCGACACAGCAGCTTGGACTCGGCCTCACTCAGCACGAAGCGGTGACGGACGAGAGCTTGAACAAAGTTCGTCCGTGAAATACGCCCGTTGTGGAACTTGTCAAAATCCATGAAGAACGGCGCGAGAAGTGCGTTGTGTGATTTAACATCGTGGATGAGCCGTTTCTGCACCCGGGTGAGGAGGCTTTGCTCGTCCGCCGTAAGCACCAGTGGAGGTGTGTTGGACACAGTGCGTGTACCGCGTGTCCCGACTGTGGCTGCCGCGATATCTCCATTTGCGTTCGTCGCCATCATCAGCGTGTTGGAGCTGACGCTGCCTGGGGCGTACGGCGCAGCGGCACAAAGAAATGCGTTGTAGTCAATACGCCCCTGCATGGCGCGACCAGCTGCCGCGGGGTACGCCGTCAGCAGCTTCTGCATCTCACTCTCCTGCAGGTACACGCCGGCCAAACTCAGCGCGGTGGTGAACTGCTCAGGAAGGACTGTCCCACTGCGCAGCACGTCAAAGTCCACGAAATACTCGCCCAGCCGGAGGTGCCTCTTCTCTGCTTGAAGACCGATTTTTTGCAGCACAGCGTCAAGTGTTTCGGCTGGTCGCAGCCGACTGTCATCGGTGTCCCGTTGAAGCTCGGAGACTGCGCTGCGTGAGGCTGCCGAGATGGCCCCTTGACCGGCTGTCGCGGCGGATGCGGTGAGCGGGTCGGCCCCAGCCTGCGACGGATCAACGTCCATAACAAATTGGTAGTAGTTGACTTCGTCGCTGGCCGAGCCGTCGGGTTGGGGGACCGTGTACTTGCGAATAAGCAGCGCCATATCCTGTGCAGAGAGCAGCAGCTTCTGCGTGGCGAGGGTGCGCGCGAAGCGAGAGGCTGTGCACGTGCGGTGCTCGTGAATACTCTTGCGCACGCGATCGAAGTCTTTGAACACGGGCGTCAAGTAGATGCGATCGGCGACGATGCGACGACGCAGTGTGTTTAGGATCGAAGACAGCTTCGCGGTTTCGTCAGCATCCTCAGTGGCGATGAACGTGTCGGGCGCGTGCGTGGAGAGGAAGTAATTGTCACTGACCTTGCCAGTCGCCGAGTGGACAGGAAAGTTTTTGGGATTGCAGTCGTGTAGAAAAGCGCGGTAGTGTACGCGGACGGTGGCCTCGGGCGGCGGCACATCGCCGGGCTCCGTCGGGTCCACGTTGTACGCCTCTACCAGAGTGTGGACGTTCTCTGGGGTTAGCGCGAACTTGACTAATTTGAGGCGGCCCAGCGCAGATTCGAACTGCGGTGCCGAGATGGTGCCCGTCTTGAAGCGATCAAAGTCCGTCAAGTAGTCTTCGCAGCGTAGCTTGTAGAGCGCGATCTGCTCGCGAAGGACGCGCAGCAGCTCATCGGCAGAGAGGGTGGGGTTGCGGTACGTACCGTTCATGATGAAGGCCGCGCTGGACGAACCGCCAGGCAGGTACGGCGCGTCTGCCGTATTTGTCGACATCGTCGTCGGCATCAGTGTCGGATCGACATCGCGGCACCAGGCCATGTAATACACGTTGCCCTGGCCATCACTGTACTTCTTCGCCATGAGTTTCACGACGTTGCTGTCAATGGCGTGGAAAGGGATGCACCGCTCAAACTGAGCGGCCGTGACGCGCCCGGTGACGTGCGGGTCGAGATCGCGAAAAGGTGGGACCAGGCTGGTGGAGCGTGCGTGCACGGACTGACGCAGCATGGACATCGCCACGGCGACGCGGTCCTCTTCGTCTTGGGTGAGCGTCATAGTCGGCTTCGCACGCGTCATGGCAGCCTGAAACGTTGTCGGCGCGTCGCGGACGGCGCTGAGAAACTTGGGATAGTTCACCTCCACCACGCGGCCCCCACCGGTAGGGGTGGGTGCCGTGAAGGCTGACGCCAGCGCCGCGCACTCATCCTCTGTGAGATCGATTCCGAGCACGTTCAGGACACGGAAGAACTGCTCGCGCGTGACGCGACCGGAGCGAAGGCGATCGAAGTCATCGAAGAAGTCGTCGAACCGGAGTCGGCGCTGCAAAGCCTGCGCTTGCACTTTGCTCAGCGTTGCCGTCACCTCAGCCATATTTCCCGTTCGCTTGTCTAACAGCCTTGTGTTCGCGTTGTGGTGACCCTTGCTTGTGTGGGTCTGAGTTTTGTTTTATTTTCTTTTTTTTTTTTCGTTGCTGCTGTTCCGTGTACGACAGCGGCTACACGTTCTCTCTTCGCAGATCAGCCGATACGCCTGTCGGGTGGGTTCGTAGTGACCGGGGGAGAGGGAGGGGGCGGCGAGTGTGAAGAAAGAAGAGGAAATACGAGCAAAAATGACCTGAGTGGGTGGTGGTGCAGCAGGCGGGCGAAAGAGGGGGAATGAGCGAGGGAGGACGAGAGGGAAAAGGATCGCGACAGACATGTTGACTTATTTAAGACATCATCAAAAGGCACCGCCACACACAGATGAGCACGGACAAGCGCGTGTGCTCCCAAAGGCGTTGTGTATCTGCACTAAAAAGGTTGCACCGTTTGCGGTGTCGTCCGGGCGTGCATAGGCACACGAGAAATCAAGCGCATGAGCACTCACGCGAGGCAAAGGAAATTTATCAATTTCTTATCGGTCTCAGCGTGTGCGCTCCCCGGCTTGGGTCACGTTCCGCCTCGGGTGCTGCAAGGCGGAGAGAGAGAGCGCTTGGCATCGCACTCTTTACTCCCTCGCTCTCCTATTCGAGAGCGTCTGCGGTGCGTATGTGATGCGGTTTTTTTTCCCCAATTGCTTTCGTTGTCATGTGTGTGTGTGTGTGTGTGTGTGTGTATTGTACTCTGTTGCTAGTACGCCTCCGTCACCCACCGTGCCCGTCTCCCAGGGCGACGAGATGCAGATGAGCACAGAAGCACAACGCCTCCGACCGACGGACTCACAACTTTTTGTGGCTCTCGGCGCCTGCACGGTCAGGCTTGGCCAAGTCGCTGTTCATCTCCTCCAGAGCGGTTTTGCTAAAGGGAAGGGAAGCGTCGAAAAGAGAGACGATCTCTGTCGGAAACGCGAACATTGTCAGCACGACGGCCGTCGCTGTGCCGTTGCGGATCATCTTATAGCCTCCCCACGGCGCACTCTTCATGACAACAAACACACTCAGTGCGGCGATGGCCGTCGCTGGTACGACCCATTTCTTCCTCTGGAGTTCCTCATTGGCCTTGACAGTGGTGTCCGTCACGTAGGCATCGACCTGCTGACCATACTTGCGCGCCATCGTCAGGTAGCCGGGCACGTCGAAGGTCTGAGAAACGGCGCGGACGGCGGAGCCAACACACTGACGCACCTCGGACACACCACGCTTGACATAAGGCCACTCACCCGCCCAGACGGTCATGGACGGTAGCGGTTGTGTGCGCGCCGTCGTTTCGCTCGACTTGGTGGTTGACATAGCGCTGAGAGAGAGAGCGAAGACGTTTTGCTACTTCGAAAAAAAAAAAGGTGGAGAAATACGAACAGCACGATATTTGCGGGGGGAAAAAAACAGTACGCTCATGATAGCGGGTGTGTATTGTGTGTGTGGATGACATGAGCAGGAGCGTGTACAGAAGGGAGGAGGGTGCGTCGCGTATTTCCCGCGAAAGCACACGTGTTGTGCTGCTGCATGTCGCCCGCCAAGAGGTAGGGGAGAGCACAAACGACTTCGGGAGAGTGACAAGACGACACATTCGACTCCGCGCGCGAGTGCTGTTTCGTGGACGCGATACAAGAACGGTCATCGACTGGTGGAGACGAACAAATAAATAAAAAATAAATAAGCAAACGTGAGAATTTGTGTGCCTGTGCAAAAAGCGGGAATGCGCAGCCGACATGGACAACGGGGCGGCAAGCGCGGTACTCAAGAGACAAACACAAGGAGGAAAACAGTCACGGAAAGCAAAAGGCAGGAGAGAGACTTCCAGCCATCGTGGTGAAGTGGAGGAAACAAAAAGAAGTACGCGAGCGTGTCAGATCGAGCCATTGAGTGCGTTCCAAATTCGGTGTTCGTGGAAGTGAAGAGATAAAATATCGCGCACTTCGTCCATGACGACGAGGTCGGCCACGACAGGGTCCTGACAGCATTGCCCATGCGAGGTCAAATCGTGTGGCATCTGAAGTCGCTGTCGCCGCCGTGCCTCTGCGAGTTGCGCGTACGCTAGCATTGCCGGCACGACGTACTGCGAGGTGTGCTTGGCTTCCAGTAGCACCGGTGCGTGTACATGTTCGTCGGCGTGTGCTGTACATTGGTGTACAGATGGCAAGGCGTCGAGAAGAGAGGTACTCACCCCACTGCGCGCCTGCGACTGGGCGACGTACCACTCGACAAGAGCCCCAACGGTGAAGTCAACGGTGTCAGCCCGTCGTGACAAAAGCGGTGGTGGGGGTGGTGTGGCAGAACGTCCGCGTCGACGAGCGCAGGCACGGGCAGGCGAGACGGCACCCGGCGAGGCATAAGACGGAGGAGGCGATGACGTCCGGCGCGCAGACTGTTCGGCTGCTGCGGTCACCGCTTCGGGTGAAAGGCCGAAAAAACCTCCCGTTGAGGTCAGCGCCCGACTCCAAGTCCGCCGTGGTGGTGCTGGTGCCGCGGAGCCACGTGATGTGCTCACCCGTGCGAAGGGTAGAGAGCCGCCGACGGTCGTGCGCTGCGGTAGGGCCACGCCGCGAAGAGCATCCGACGGCACGTCCGCCGTATTGGGATTGTCAGACGGAGAGGTACACGCACCCGCCGTCACAGCGAGTGCCGCTGCGAAACAGCGGGCAAAGCCTGTCTTGATATCGAGCCGTGCCACGTCGTGGATGAAGCTCTCGAGAGCCGAGACGGGTGCGGTGCCTGCCGTCACGGCGTGCGTGGCGGTCAACGCTTCGTCGGCATCAGACTTCGTGACGCATGTCCTCGTGCCTGTGCCCCTCCGAGTGCTGGCTGTCTTCTTTTCGCTCGTCTCTGCCACGTTCTGTCTCGCGATGGGGCTTGTGTCACCTACGTAAAGATTTGGCGTGGGAGGCAGCGGGCTCGCGGTGATGAGGTGTAACGCGAGTGCCTGCAGAGACGCCATGGGCAGTGAGTTAATCTCCACCGGCTCGTTCGATAGGAGACGATTCACAAAAAGTTTCCGCGCCGTGCGGGCATTCGATGACATCGATGAAGTGGAACAAGACGAGCAACTAGGGGACAAACGAAAAGCGCGCGTGACGGCCTGGACCTCTGACTCTACAGAGCGCGAAATGTCGAACAGAACGACGCGATCAGCGCCATAGAGATCGATGCCACTGTGTGCCACCTCGAAGGTGAGGAGAAGCACCGCAAGTGGACTCGAGGCGTCATTGAAGGTGGTGTACAGCTGGTCACGCTGACGCATCGATAGCGCACCCGACACAAGCGCGAAGTCGAGGCCATCGACGAGGTGATTACCGCGATCCATGAGCCAAGCGATGAGGACAAGCGTCTTGAGGGAGTGCGAGAAGACGACCACTTTTTCATGGCGTGCGAGCGCGCTGCGGAGCAGAAAGAAGAGGCCGCGCATCTTCCACGAGTATGCGAGGGCTTCCATGCACACAGGTGGTGGCGTTGGTGATGGTGACGCCCCTTGTACGTCATCGTGCTCAGCATCGTCTGGCAGCGACGCCTCCACGCTGAACACGGATGGTGTGAGCAGACTCGCAATCGCCCACCTGGCCCGGCGCGCTGGGTTCGCCGCACACCGCTTCTCGTGCGCGTCAAGCTCCGCCACGGTCGTGTTCACGTGGATGCCTTGACGCTCGCACCAATCGCGAACTAAATCACACTGGTTGCTGATGTAGAGCGCGTATGTGGTGAACGCGCTGAGGCACGTGGACGGGAGAAGCGCGAGCGCATCAGACGACCGCGGCGCGGACACCTGCAGTGCATCTGCGGCGTCTGATTCCGCGGTAGCAGCTGTGGGGCTCAGTTCACGGCGCCTCGCTTTGGCCGTGGAAGGGAGAAGGCGTGCGGTGGGACGGCCGCCCTTCTTACTGGGCTTGCTGTCCTTAGCCGATGGGGTGGCGCGTTGGTCATCGCCTTCGTGAGCGCTACCATCCAGTTGCGAGGCCAGAGTGGACGGAGACGAAGTCGTGGTGACGCCGGCTGGGGTCGCCAGGTCACGCACGAGCTCACGCAGCAGCGCGGCTTGAACTGGGGACATATCAAAGATAAGAGTCGTTTCGACGAGTTCAGGCAGTGCCCCGCGATGCACCTCTGCTGGCGTGCACTCGTGGGTGAGAAAGCCTGTGATAGCCGCGTCTGTCCTGAGAGGTAAGGGCGGCACTGGTGCTCCGTGGACACCAGCGCTAAAAGTGGATGCTCGTGAGTGGCACGGCGCCGCGGAAGCCGGTGTCGACGTGGCGCGTGTCGTTGTCGAGGCGCGTGTGAGCGTCCTCTCAAGTATGGTGCCGATATCTTCGACCTTTTGGTGTGGTGTTTCTCGCTGTGCTCGTTCATGGTGTGATGATGCACGGTGGTTGTCCTTGCCGTCGTGTGCCGCTATGGATTCGGACAGACAAGGGGTAGCCACGAGGTTTGTACACACCGCACACCTTTCCATTCGGCTCGCCGACGTAGTCACCGCGAGAGGTTGATCTCGATGATGTGGCACCGATGATGGTGGGTGCATGAGCGGCGGATGCGATTGGCGATACATCGCCAGCAGCGATGCTGTACTCGTTTTGGAAGTGACGCTTTGATCTGGATGCGTAAAGCGAAGAAGTCCGGCGAGTGCGGAGCGGCTCGGTCGGTGCGCGGTGCTTTGCATCAGCAACGATGGTAGTCGACTTGTCAGCGCGATTCGCACCGTGCCAGTGGGGAACTGCGCGAGAGCCATAGACAGTGCCGTGGAAGAAGGTACTGTGGGCGACGCTGACGCTTGTGGGCTTGTCGTTCTCCTCAATACAGAGTGCGGTAACACTGTGTCGGTGAGTCGGTCTGCCTCATCGACAATTAGGAGCGTGGTGTAGTTGAGAAGAAGATCACGACAGATGTGTGCACACTGCGTCCACTCATCGGCAGCCCTTGTCTCTGTCTCCTTCAGCTCGCACACGTCGCTCCCCAGTGTGGGCAGTTCGGATGCGCTATCGTCGTCACCACCAAGAAGTGTTTCGCGCGCCGGCACGGACGTGTCGAGCGAAGATGTGCGTTTCGTTGGCCTTCGCTTCGCTGCCTTTGTACGGGCGTGATGCCCAGCGACGGTCGAACGTGAGTCGGCACTGGGCGGAAGAGCGACAGCCTCCTTCTCATCACTGGTCCCGCCATCCACGTGCTCTTCATCCTCTGCGCTATCCTCTTCTGTGAGCAGTTCATCCTCCCAAAAAGACTCCGGCGGCGGTGGCGGTGGGGTCTTGCTTTTGGCGTTCGTGTTGTTCTTGAGAGGCGCCTTTTTCTTGGCCGTTTTCGCCGTCGAACATGCCAGCCCGTCACACGCGTCCGCCTCTCCTCGCACGCCCCGCGGGGCGGAAAAGAGGGCTGCTAACCACGTGTGTGTGATGATAAGCAACGCACCCTCCGTCGCCGGCAGAGATGCCCACTGTGTGAGAAGGGCGGCGCTTGCCTTGGCGTGTGAACGGCCCTCTTGATACAACACAAACACCTGGTGCGTGCCGCGCTTTGCGAGTGTGAGCCACGTCTCGAGCGTGCGTGTCCACTGAGGAAGACCCTGCTTAGGGACGCACAGCACCGTGCGCACGCCACCGCGGCCGCCCTCTGCACGCGAGCGGAACACCAGAGGTAAGGCTCGCCAGGGGCTCTCTGCCGCGAAACCACCCTTCGCGTCATGCCCGTCTCTGCTTGTGTGAGCGGCAGTAGCAGACCACAATTGAAGAAGAAAGGCCACCGTCGTCACGGACTTACCGAGGCCAGCGGCGTGTGCGAGGATGATACCAGACAGACGACAGGTGTCTGCCAACACGGGGGTGGCGCTTGCGGCTGCCGTGTCGCTTTCATTCTGGACGGCGTTCCTCTCGTCGACGCCACCCGTGCGCCGCGTTCGTTCCTGTGCGTGTGGTGGATCTGAAGAAACCACTCCGGATTCGAGACGCGTCGCGGGGACATTGAGAAGCTGGCTCGCGCGGTGCTCGAGTTGTTCGTGGCCGAACACCTGGGAAGCAGACAACTCAGCCAGGCGCGAGCGGGTAGGCGGCACGACAGGCTTGGGTGGGTGATGGGCCTCGAGAATGTCCGCAATATCCGATACGGTGATCAGAGGGCGGTATCCACTAAGCCGTCGCTTCTTGTGCGTTTTCCCAGATATACCGACATCACTCACCTCGGAGCAAGGTGTGTCCTCCGTCGCCGGGGTCCTCGGACGGCTTCGAGCGTCCAGCAGGCGTGAAAGCGACGTCGGTACAGACACGGAGCAAGAAGAGACGGGACTCGCGCGTGGGACGGACGGTCGCAACAATGACCTCCACAAGAAGCGCAGTGCGGCGCGTTGATGGGGATAAAGCGCACGGTCAACGGCAGCGGGTAAACGTGGCAGAGACGTGTTTTCACTTTTCGCTGCCGTCGGCTCCTCGTTGTCTTTGTGTGCTGCCTCCCTCTCTACTCGGCACTCTTCATCGCCCTCTTCATCGCTGTTGTCCGCAAACGGCGGGACAATGCTGCGGCGATGGACTCCCCGCAGTAGTGCAGAACGTCGTTTCTGCGCGGCGTTCTGGTCAATTTGGGCTGCTGTGGCGCGGGGCGAATAGGAGCGCAGCAACGGCACGCAGCGCGCCACAGCTGCTTCATCCGCGCGCTTCCCGTCACCTTTCGAAGGCACAGCAGCTGCCGTCGTAGGAGGCACCAAATACGATTGAATGTCCAGTGACAACAGCTGCGAGAGTGGTGGTGGGACGTGTTCTGGAATCGAGGTGGTGGCTGGTGTCCGCGCCGCTTGCCGCCTCGTCGTCTTTTTGGCCGCCTTGCCTTTCATCGGCTGGTGCGGTGACGATGAGAATGCGGACGGTCGCGGTGAGCATTGAGATGGGTGGTGGCTGAGCTGCGATGGAGTTTGGAAGAGAGCACTCGAGCGCGTGGACATCGATTTGCTGTGTCTATGGTGGTGGTGGTCAACGTCGTCATCCGCTTGACTGCCCTCAGGCATGTCCGCACACGTCATGATCCAGGCTCGCTCTGTGGTGTACTGCGAAACGATCTCCGCCCCACAGTCGACGTCAACATCGGCACGCCCCCTTGACGCGCGGATGTGCGCCGCTCTCACCGCGTCGCCGTCCTCGTCGCCGCTATCGAGCACATGCGCACTGAGGACCTCCTGTCGTGTACACCGCGCGAGAAGCGGTACGTCATCGAACTGTGTCAGCGACGCACCATCCACGTCCTGACCAAGCAGAGGGTCTGTTGACGAGGGCCGGGCAGAGTGCGTACCATCACCGGCACGTACATCACATGTCGATGGCGCCTGCGTCGCGATGAAGACGCACCACGTCTCGGTCTGTTTTTCGGCTCCGTCTGAGGTCGCGGCTGTCGCGGAAAGACCTACTGTGGCGTCCCTTGTTGGTCGCTTTGTGGCGCGTGGGATGGCTGCGGCAGCGCGGTGATGCGCGCCATCAAAGGACACCCGCGGAGAGAGGTGGATCGTCGAGGTCGTAGGACGGCCATCGGCGTCCTCGGCTATCCTAACGCGCGCTGTGCGTGGTGCGGGTGGAGCAAGAGACGGCCCTGCGGCAGCTGCCGCCGACAGCCGCTCTAGCGCGACGGTAGGCCGTGTGGTCTCGTCCAGTTCTACCGTAACCTCTTCCTCCGCGTTCTCGTGTGGGCTTTCCTTACAAATGGACACGGCTGTGGACGTACAGCCTGCGTCGTTCGCCTCCACCGTTGTGGCGCGGTCTGTCGGTGACGACAGCGAGAGCAGATCACCCAAAGCCACATCGTCGTCGCCGTCGTCCTCGGCACTGCTCTCTGGCTTTGTGTGGGCCTCGCCGATCGCCAACCCAGCTCTCAGCGTCGCGGCGAGAACCTTGGCGAGGCCCGCTGGAGAATAGGGCGAAGGTGCGGCCAGGGTCGCATCGGCGCGTGTGCGTTGACTGCGAAGACGTGGTATGTGTGCGTGTGTACCCGTGTCTTCGCACACCTCCTGATGAATCTGCGCGAGCACCTCAAGGGCGTTTGCCTCCGCATCACTCTTGGCATTGGTTTGCCGGCTTCTGCAACGTGGGTTGAGGCTGCCCGTGCCAGCGGCGTTCGAAGAGAAGAAAAGTGGAGATACAGACCCGGTCGGTTCGCTTGGGTGCTTCACACCGTCAGTATCATGCAGCTCTTGTAGGAAAAGTGTGATGGTTGCCGTGGCATCGGCCGCCTTCTGTTGCTTTTTTGACAACTTCTTCTTGACGGTGCCGGCCGCCACCGTGCGCATGCGACCCGCTGCGCCAGCGACCGTCGACGCCACACCCTCCTCCGTGTCCGTTCCGTCGTCGACAACGATGGGCTCTGGTGGTGGTGTCATAGCCAAGTCAATCACGTCGCCGCCACTCTCGACCCACGGTGTGGCCGCCAAGGGCGTGCTGTCCGTGTTGGCGCGCGCCGTGTTGCCGTCGACCACGACCCGTGAGGGGGTGAGTGATACAAGTGAGAGGCGGCGGTGCGCGACGGGCTGCGAAGAAAGCCGCTCCGCGCTGTGAACCAGACGCACGCGTGTTACCGTCGAGTCCGCGCGCTGCTGAGACGGGGAAGGTGACGGCTGTGATGGCGCCGGCGACGAGGGGTGTAGAGGTGAAGCTGGCGATTGTGGCAGGGCCGGGTCAAGCGTGGCAGAGGTGCGACGAGGAAAAGAGGGCGAGGAGGTGGAATCCAGTGGATGCGATACTTCCGTGGCCTTGGTCGCCATGGTGGTGGTGGTGCGTCGATCACTGGTGCGTCGACTGCGTACCAGCACCGGTGCGTCATCTTCCTCCACCTCCGTCTCCGCTGTCATTCGCATATCTGCCGTTTGTGCTTCGTCTTGTGCTCGTGCGTGCGCCTCGCGGGGGCCTCCGAGCACGTGCGAAAAGCGTACTTCCTCTCCTGATGGTGCGGAAGGACGGACGAGTTGTGCCGGGGATAGAGACGGCGAGTGCCAAGGAGAGCGCGCATGCCTGTTGGGTGACGTGCCTAGCGCCGATGTTCGCGGCAGCGCATCTTCGCTCTTCTCTGGCGTCACCCTCCCCGTCGCCCTAGACCATGTGGTTGTTGTCGAGGGTCGAGTCATTCCGTCCTCGCCAATCGCGGTGTGATGCGCGACGACAGCGCGTGCGAGGTCATGTGCGGCAATGTGCTTTCCGTCTGCCGCAGCGGTGGGGACGAAAGAGGTGAGCAGTGGATGTGCGATCCGTGTGGCGGATGGCATGCGCGTCGACCGGTTATGTTCGAGTTTATCGACAGCGCCGTCAAGATGGGCTGGTGGTGAGGAAGGCAGTGCAGGTGGTAGTGGCACTGCTGAGGTCTCCTCACGCGGCACATCATGAGCCTTCTCATCACACTCGAAGGCACGTGGTGCCCGTGCCTTCGTCTCGGCCAGCGAGCTCGTAGCTATCGTGGTCTCAACTCCGCACACACGCTCGCCTCCGAGTTGGTTCACGAACCACTGCAGACCAGCGTCGGCGCGTAGCACCGCGTCTGAAGACATGGAAGCGCTGAGCATTGGTGGTTCGCGTGCATCGTGGTAGAGACTGCTAGCGACGCTGCCGTCCGACGGGCGATGGGCGAGTGCCTGCGCGGTGCGTGTATCGCCATCGAAGGTGTGACGCATCGCCTCAAACCAGTCATCCTGTGTCGTCTCCTCCATGTGAGCTACCTCCTTCTCGTGTTGCTGACTGTGTTCTTCTCTGTGCGTACGCGTGGTTGGTTGAAGCACGTGCACGCCGCCGCGGACATCGCTCATGACAAAGCGGACTGGTGACGTAGCGGCGCGAGGTATCGTGTGCGCGTCATGTCCACACACGATCCGATCAGCGTGTTTCTCCTCTTCGTGGGCACCTTGCGTGGGTGTGCAGCTCTCAGTCGCGTCGACGGATGTTCCTACGCGCGGCGCAGCCAGGCGTGGCTGAGGTCGCAGCCGCTGTCGCTCTAGCTCCCAGCTAGCCGTGCGCCAAAGTACACGAACGTACACGTGGAATCGCAGACGCAGCGCGTCGTCAGGGAGCTCGCCACCGACCGGCACGGCGGCACCCGTGCCAAATGCGAGTGTGAGAAGGGGCGCCACGCCCATCGCGACGTCCGAGTCCAATAGTGGGTGAAAAGGAATGGGTGTCGCTTCCCCAGCCCGGACGTCATCATCACCCACGGCTGCTACCGCTGACATCTTCGTCGTCGATGGTGGATCCAGCGCACGATCCGGTCCTTCTCGGCGAGAAGTCTCGTCCGACCCACGACCCGCGGGTGTCCCCACATCGGTGCTCGGGGCGAGGCGGGTGCCGTTGACGAACGTGCCGTTCCGGCTGCCTAAGTCGACGGCATGCACGACGCACGCGCCAAAATGGGCAGACGAGGCGGGGGACGAGGTTGGCGAGGGCGAGTTGGTGGCGAGCGACAGGCGCAGCGCGCAGTGCCGACGCGACAGGAGCGGACCGTGCTCTAGACGGAGAGGCACAACAACATCGCAGGCCTGGGAGTCTCGGCCCAGCACGAGCTCCAGCATCGGTGGTGTGGCTGTCTGGGTCCTCGGCATGGACAGATCGGTAGGAGACGCGTCCTGCGGAGAGACATCGACGGTCTCCGCCGACGACCGCCACCAGCCCTCGGGTGCGTGCTCAGAGGCGCACCACAAATAGCGGGCGACGATCGCACCTCTCTTGTAGCCTTCGACGGACTCGCCATGTATTGTTGACGGGCGGATTCGATTCGGTGAAGACGCAGGCGATGGCGTTCGCGCTGTTCCCTTCGCGCGCGATGCGGACTTGAGACCACCACACGCTGCCAGTCCCGCTGTATTAAACGTGGTGGTGAGAACAATCTCCATGTGGCGGGGCGACTCAGCGGAACGATGGAAATTCCAAGAGGAAGAGAGATGAGAAAATCTATGTGAAGAGCAGAACCGATGAACAGCCACGGCGCCTGTGCTTTATGATTTATTTATGAATATATATTTGTGTGTGTGTGTAGTGAGTCGCTACGTTGCGTATCAACGTAGAGGAGGGCTAAAATCAGAAAAAAAAAAAGACAGTTGTACTTCTTTCCCTGAGAGAAGATCAGCGGATTCGGAAGACGCGATAAGGGGCGAGCAGACGTGAGATCAATCATGACAGTGGCAAAAGGGAGAACAAGTCGCAGTCGGGCCTGTCCCGTGCGAGATCCGCGACAACGAGCCAGAGCGCGAATGATGCGTATCATCGACGTGCACACATCGGTCCTGACATTCGTTGAATGATGTGGCGTAGCGACGGAGCGAGGACGTCGCGTCTATGTTGATGGATTCGATCGGGGAGCAAGGCTAATCGTTGGAGTCAGTGTGTGGGTGTGGGGTGGTTAACGGTTTGTTCTCATTTTCACTTTTTTTTTTTTCAAGAAACGACTCGGCAGTCACTTCTTGCTCTCCTCGGGTGGATTCGTGTAGTATCCGAGGTCGAGCTCAGCGCGTTTTCTCAAAAACTCACGTTGCTGCTCCACTGTTGTGGTGGACACGCGGAGGTACTCCTGCTTCTTGTTCTCATCGCGGGACAGCTCATACAGGTGGTACTCGTCCGAGTCGCCGAACTGTGTGATGGCACGCCAGTACTCGTTCCAAAGGTGATTCAAACCGCAACGAAGCAAGGCGCGGTACTGGGTCGAGCACTGCGGTACTTGAGTCTGCGACTCCACCTCCTTGTTCGCCTCCATACACCGAAAGAGTGTGAAGCGGTACTCCGTGCAGTGCGGCGCCATCGCCGCCTGTTGTAACACGGCCTCTTGATTCTGCTGAGCACTCATGCACGACATGTACGCCTTGTGCGAGCCTTTGCACAGCTTTTCGTTTGCTTTGTTCTTCAGGTTCAACTCGAATCCGCCACTGGCGTCGTGACGGATGAGCTTCTTCTCCTCCAGGCATGTCGTGTACGTGTCCAGCTCTTTATGGCACACGTACGCGTTCAGATTCTGCCGCAGCATGAATCTGTTGTGCTCCTCTTCCTCGCTGGGATCCGCGCTTTGTCCGCGCGTGCCGATTTCCTTGTTCTGTTCCTTCTTCCACTGCTCAAACAGGTCAAGCGACACTTGAGAGGGCTTCGATGGAGAACGCCATGATCCCCATGCATTTCCGGACATGGTCTCTCTCTCTTTTGTGTTCCTCTCTTCTTTCGTTTTTTTTTTTTCGTTCGTTGTTTGTTTGTGTGTTTTCATACATTTCATTTAGTAGACACAAACATAAGTACATCAAAGAAATGAGAAGCGCAAGAAGAGGAGACGGCAGAGCGAGGTGACATTGGTAACGACGCCTCCAATAAGAGTGACGTGGTGTGTTGGTATGTAAGAGTAAGAGTGGCATGCGCCGTGTTGTAACCACCTCACGGCCTCCCAAAGTGCTGCAATGATCACATCCCCGAGCAGAAACGTATGGTTGCTTTTGAGGAGGGACCCCCACCGCCACCACCACCACCACCCTTCTGCTCTTGGACGTGCCAGGAGGCGTGAACAGAGATCTGCCATAAACGCACAACAGAGTGAACGCGAGGCAGGGGGAGAGAGAGCGCTTCAGTCGAATCATCTCCGCTTGCTCTTATTTTGTTCAATTTTTTTCATTTTTTTTTATTTGAGGAAAAGAAAAGGTAGAAATTATTATTGAAGTGGTGTGAGTCCCCTATCCAGCCTCGAGCCACACCGCGTTGCGTTACACACCACCCTTGATCACAACACGAAACATACGCACACAGTTCAACAAACACGTCTCCTGTTCTCTTTGTTTGTCTGTTCAGCGTGAGCGCGTGCACGTTCCTGTCGGCTCTTCCCTACTCAGTGCTTATTTTTTTTTTTTCGAAGCGGGAGGGAAAAGAAAGAGACGAGTTATGAAAAGTGTGGCTAGCGCGACAAGCACGGCTGTGGGTCATTTAAAATGGCCGGAACTATCTTGTCATCTTTACCTTGTTAAGTCTTTCTTTTTTTTTTTTCGGTACACTGCTCTGCCTCTTCTCCTCTATCCCACCACACACACACACACATTTGTGTCGCCCGCTTGGGTGTGTGTGTGTGTTGTGTACTCTGTCAGCAGCGGCCGTCTCTCCGACTGCAACGGTCACAAACGAGAGCGGCGATTTGACAGAGAACGAGGGAGAATGAGAGAGAGAGGTGAGAAGAGAGAACAGTGACAGAGAGAAAAAGAAGGATCGAACAAAAAGAAAGAAGAGATGCGAGGTGCTGCAAGGAGGAGTCTCACCTTGATGGAACAAAGCGGACGTGCCTTAAGCGCGTACTAGCACAAGAATGAAAAGAACAACGGATTGTCTCGCGACGATCGTTTGTTTAGTGCTTCTTGGCAGCAGGCTTCTGACCCTTGGCAGCGGCGGGCTTCTGGCCCTTGGCAGCGGCGGGCTTCTGACCCTTGGCAGCGGCGGGCTTCTGGCCCTTGGCGGCAGCGGGCTTTTGACCCTTGGCAGCGGGCTTCGCGGCGGGCTTCTGGCCCTTAGCGGCCTTCTTCTTCTGCTTCTTCGGCTTGGCGCTCTTGATGCGGATGATACCGCGCTCAACGCACAGGTGGTTGATCGCGTGATCAGACTCACCCTGGCCGCGCAGGTAGCCGATGATGCACAGCGTCTGGGTCGTGCCGTCCATCGCACCGTTGGCATCCACGTTCGCGATTGTGATCTGCACGGAGCTGTGGTCGGTGGACGTGATGAGCGAGTTCGTGGCGTGGCACTTGCGGGGGATGTAGAGATCCACGTTCACGCCCTCCTCGTTGTACGTACCAATGGACATGATTGGAAAAGTGGCTTGACCGGTAGGTGCTGTGTAGCGGGAGAAGATGTTTTCACACCTTGTGGTTGTGGTTGTTGTTTGGAGCATCGAAAAAAAAAAAAAAGACAATCAAGTGTTGTGCCGTCAATCAACGCGAAAGCGGATGAGGCACGGAAAAGGAGTCGGGGAGAAAAGCGTCCATGTTTTGTGTCAGTGTTGAGCAGACAGTGGACGACGAAAAGAACGAATCACAAATTCGTGTAAGAGAGGGAGGAGGGGAGTGCATCACGATGAAACAAAAAAATAGGAATATTGGCGTGGAAAACGAATGCCTTCACTGGCGTCGAGAGACCTTGCTTTGGTTGGCCTCCCTCTGCCTGTTGTTTCGAATGTCAGTCTCGTTTCCGGACACGTCCAAGAAAAGTAGAAATTGTTGTCCCGTTGATCGGCTTTCTCTGGCGGAGGCGGCCAGCGAGCAGGGAGGCGCGGCGCGCGACGCCATAATTTGTGATTTCCCTCGCTCTGGTGCAGCCCGTGTGTGTCGAGTGTACCAGAGTCTCGTGCCGCCTTCTGTTTGATCTCTACACTGGCATTCCTTTCTTTTTTTTTGTCTGCGTTTGTTTTCAATTTTATGGTAGTGACTGTAAATAAATAAAAAAAGAAATGATTGTACTTCGTTTTATGCTTTCAGGCCTTTGGGCAAAGACACAGACTTAGTGCTTCTTGGCAGCAGGCTTCTGACCCTTGGCAGCGGCGGGCTTCGCGGCGGGCTTCTGGCCCTTGGCGGCAGCGGGCTTCTGACCCTTGGCAGCGGCGGGCTTCTGACCCTTGGCAGCGGCGGGCTTCTGGCCCTTGGCGGCAGCGGGCTTCTGACCCTTGGCGGCGGGCTTCTGGCCCTTAGCGGCCTTCTTCTGCTTCTTCGGCTTGGCGCTCTTGATGCGGATGATACCGCGCTCAACGCACAGGTGGTTGATCGCGTGATCAGACTCACCCTGGCCGCGCAGGTAGCCGATGATGCACAGCGTCTGGGTCGTGCCGTCCATCGCACCGTTGGCATCCACGTTCGCGATTGTGATCTGCACGGAGCTGTGGTCGGTGGACGTGATGAGCGAGTTCGTGGCGTGGCACTTGCGGGGGATGTAGAGATCCACGTTCACGCCCTCCTCGTTGTACGTACCAATGGACATGACTGGAGACGGTGTAGCTGTGAGGCTGAGAGAAAAAAAAGAAAAACTAAACAGTCGTCGAATGCGCGATCGGATGGTCGCCAGGCGAGCACAAAGAGAAAAGTCGATGACAGTGGTGGTGACAAGAGTGGCTGGTGTGTGTCTGTGTGTGTGTGTACATGTGCTGTGTCGTCACGCCGGCACATCAGTGAGCGTGCACTGCGAGCGTGTAGTCGTGCGAGGGCACAGAAAGCTAGAGAGGTGTCACAGATACGCGTCAGCGTCACGTGAGGGGGTGTGCTTGCTCTGTTTGCTCTATATGTTCTTCTTCCTTTTCTCATGACAGTGAGTCACAAGAACAGAAGCGACGTTTGGGATTGTCGTAGGCCCGCCTTCTCGACACGGTGTGACCTGCACAACCGATGTGTTGGCAGAGTGCTTGACGCTTCTTCTTCTTCTTTTTTTTTGTCCTCGTTACATTGCAAATTTGAGCAGTGGCTGGGGTTCTTGAACTTCACAAAAATCTCTCTCGTTTCTGCACAAGGTGCGTCTTCTCTTCCCAATGTGTGTTCTCCTTTTTTTCTTTTCCGTCCTCCTCACTGCCGTTTGCCGCGCTCCAGCTGTGCTCGCAAAGTTAAGAAACAGAGCACAACTCGCAGCAACGCTTCTACAGCGGTAGCGTTACCACACACAGCGAAAAAAAAAAAAAGTGAGCCAACAAGCAACAGAAAAAAAGACGCGACAAGAGCACGAAGAACCAATGGGCACACACACACACAAAAAAAAAAAAGAGCGAGAGAGAGAAAAGAGAGAAAAAAAAAGAGAAAAGAAGGAATGGCAGAGAGAGCAAGGATGATGAACAGAAAAACGAAACGAAAGAGGGAGGATAGATGTAAAGGACAAAAAAAAAAAGCAAGCGTGAACGCTGAGGGAGAGCGGGGTACGTCGACGTGTGCGAAGCCAGAAAGACTCACATACCTTCTCAGGCTAGCGAGCCTCCTGCTCTGTGATCACCGACCACTTGATACTTCGCCCGTCCGCACACGTGTGTGTCTTTTACTCTCATGTTCTTCCCCCCCCCCCTTTACTTCGAGTCGCGAAGGTCCCGCATGAGGGCATCCAAGTCCACCAGAGGACCAGGGGGCTTCGACATCGTCGACGCGTCATCGGGTCTCAAGTAGTAGCCCACGTCAGGCTCGGCACCACTCCTACCGTTGTCGCCACCGTTGTTGTTCATGGGAATACCCATCACAGCGGCGCCCGGCCCGCCTTTGCCACTCGCGCTGTTGTTATCGAAAAGCGGAGGCGGTAGGCCCGCGTTGGGCAGAGCGGCCTGAAGGCCACCGGACGCGGCAGGCTTATCGAGCAGGCCGGTCTCCGTGGCCACCTGCAGCAGTAGTGCGGCGCGCTCGTAGTACACCTCGAGACGGGTACGAATTTGAAACAGGAAGAGGCGACGTTGGTCAACGTTGTTCATGCGACTGGCGTGCTCGCCTGCCACGGAGCCGACGATTTCCATCGCGGTGATGTAGTGACGTGCGGCAGTCAGTGGGTTACCATCCGCGGTCTCCTCAGCGCGCGCGAGTTGGATGAGCTGCTGAGCGGACTGGATCTTCTCGTTGTCGTTGGCCATGTGAACTGTGTTGTCTTGGACGTTAGGCGCTCGTTTTCCTTGGCGAATGAAGGGAAAAGGGGAAGAGAGAAAAGGTGCTTTCTGGAGTATTCCGATGCGTGTAGAGCGACAGGTGCGATGAGAGAAGAGGTGGGAAGGGAAGTGGACCATACGTAGGCGTGAGGAACCGGTGCAGAGAGTGTGGGTGCGTGTCCATCAGCAGTTATGGTGGTGGGACGTGCTGCGTTTAGGGTGATGAATCGTCTTCGAGAGTCACGCTGGTGTTTCGAAGAAGGAAACACACAAAGCGTGTACACAATAATGAAGGCATCACATATCCACACATGCGAGGGGATGGAGGGGAGAGTTTCCTCGTTTCGTCGAATCGGTGAGCGGCGCGGCTAGCTTCGCTTTACGACAGCTCAGGGTGAACAGAGAGCGCGCGAGCCGTGTCATGTTATACGCTTCCTTTCGTCGTTGTTGTTGTTGTTTCCTTCTGTTTTTTTTTTTTTCTGCGGTGTCTCTAAAATTCGATGGGAAAGACTCGCCTCATGTTGGGTGTTGGCGGTGCTCACCTGGCGAAAAAAAAAAGGCGACAAACGATGGCGACAGAAGCAAACATAGTACATGGAATCTCAAGACCATGAGTGGAGAACAGGTCAAGAAAACAAAATTACATTACACTCAAATGCGAATAACAGTGATGTGTACTACTACGACACCACGTGTTTCCGCTTCCGTAAGCACGCACACGCACCAAAAAAAGAACACAGATGGCATAGTCATGCACAGAGGTGCACTCCGTATCACTGCGTCTTGTGGCAACGTTCATTTCGTCGATCTGTGTGTGTGTGTGTGTGTGCGCGCGTGGGTGTGTGCGTGTGGGTGGGTGCTCTTTCCTCTGACCGGTCACTTTAACTTTCGGCGGTGAGGGTCTGCACGGTCAACAGCAGTGATGCGCTCGTCAGCTCGCATCGAGTCAAGCATATTTTGGCAGACCGTATCCTGAAGACTAGGCGGAACCCGCGCTTTCAGATAGCCGTGTGAGGTGCGCAGATCACCGTCGCGGCGCGCGTCACGTGTAAGGGTGCCGTCCATGCGCTCACCCGCCGCCGCACTGGGGTCGGTGCGTGTGTTCCCCGGGTCTTGCTCCGGGTGATTGCCGGGCAGCTCTGGTAGTCGGTATTGATTCACGTGCTCGGACTGGTACATGGTCACCTTCACAAACCCCTCCTTGTCGAGTCGACGCGAGACGGTGCATTTGTCCTGTTCGCGCTTGGTCAGCAGAACAGGGTTGGTGTCGTCACTGACGGGGTACGGTACGCCTGTCTTTGTACGCGACGTCTGTATGCCGGCGAGCTTTCGCAACAAGGCCGCCTTATCTGTTTCCGTAGGGTCCAACAGGTGCGCGTTCGCGCTGCCGAGAAAGCCCTGGGGCAGTTGGCTTGGGTACGCCTTCGACGTGTCCCCGATTTCCCAGGACGTACACGTGTACTCGCCCGGGGCGCGGACTTCTGGAAACGTGGAAGCGTTGGGCTCTTTCGCATCCTTACGCACGCCGGCCGCGGGGCCCGACGCGGAGGCCATCATCAGCGGGTCCCGTGGCAGAAGCGAGGCCTTGTCGGTGATGTTCGGTGGAATATCGCCGCCGATGACCTCATCCGGTACACCGCGAGAGAGAAGCTCCGGATCATAGGTGACGGCGTTCGCACCCGCGTAGAGCGCGCTCTCACCTCGGGGAATACGTCCCTTGTTGTTGTGCTCCGCCCTGTAGGTGGAGATCGGGGCCGCACCGCCATCCGCGTTGGCAGTCAGGTCAGGCCTGTAGTAGTCACGCATGAACGAGGTGCCGTCACCGATCAGCCCACGTCGGGCATCCTGAGCGAGATTCCCCATGTTTATCGGGCGCGTCTTCGCGTTGTGGTAGGTGCGGTACGTCGTTTCGCCGCTAAGCGGAGCGACGTTGTGTGCGAACGGTGGTCGGTTACGCACATCGCCGCTAATCCACGCGTCGACGGCGCCGACATTGTCACCATCGCTACCCCCGTTGTGTGCCTCGGGGTCACGGTTGAAGTCGTAGTCGTACTCAGACATGTAAAGGTCCATCACGTTCGCGGGTGGGTGAGGAGGTAGCTCCCTCTCCGTCTGCGGGCCACTACCACCCGCCCCGCCAGTCGATTCGCGCCGGCTCATCCTACCAGAGGGTAAGCAAAAAACAAAACAAAAAGAGAGGGAGAGGAAGAGAAAATCAAATCGATGGATGTGAGAGGGCCAAGAGACGAAACCCGCAACGTACGACTGCGTCGGCGTGTATGAACTGAGAACCGGCCAGGAGAGGAGAGGAGGGGGGGATGCGTGTGCCAAGTGGAGGAGCGAGAGCCGTTCGTGGGCGCAGACGAAGAGGAGGAGATCAGGTCAACTGCAAACAGAGGACGCGGAGAGAGTAACGGGCAGCCCGTTTGTGCTGAGTGGTGCGAAGTGATAGAGGATGTTCTCTGGTGATCGCCATGGGCACCGTCTGCGTGTGGGAATCAACCCGTGCACACTCCAGTCGAATCCACGTTCGCGCGTCTACGCCGGTCGTACTGCATCGACAGTGCTTTGTGCCATCCATATGATACCGGAGTCCGTCGCTGTCTTCTGGTTTGTGTCCTTTGCTATATATATATATATCTCTGTGTCCGGTTTTTTACTCAAGTAGCGCACTGTAAGCCTCCAGTAGTTGTCCAACGAAACGAAGAAAACAAAAACAAAAAAAAGATCAGCATCAGCGCGCGTGAAACATTCACACAAGCAGAAGAGCAGCGTGAAGCGCCCAATGTCATCTCGTTCTTTGGTCTCTGTGCCGTAGTCAGCTTTCGACTCTCAGCACACACACACACAGGCACACGCGCGCATGCGTACACCTGGACACCTCTCCGGTCTTCAACGCGCCACCATGGCCGCGAGGACGGCTTCCTTCGCGAGCAGGTACTCGGCTACTTCATCCACGCAGAGCTCCGCCCAGGTCAACTGCGCGCTGTGAGCCGAATCGAACATACCCTCACGTCCCCACAGCCACTGGCATCGCCGCTGCGCCTCCATCGCGGACAGGACGCGCTTTAGTGGTTGGACCTGATAATACTGCTGAAGTTCACGAATAGTGAAGCGGCGAGCCGTCTCGTGCCCGGCGAGGCGATCATCACGCTCTAGCTGATACAAGGCGTACGCTTTCAAAAAGTCAGTCAAACTGTGCGACTCGGTGCCCGAGGAAGTAGCCATCGCGCGGCTGCCGTCCACCTGCGGCGCGCTCTCAGGCATGGATGGGGACGGCGCCGCATAGGCGTCGTCCGCTGTGGGCAGCACGATGGCCGGAGACGCAGATGACTCTCGACGATGACGTGGGTGACGTTGCTCAGCAAGCGTCTCTGCTTCGGACAGCGCGGCTGCCGGTGCCGCCAACTCCACCACCGTGTCGTCCGACTCCCCTGCGTTGCTATTTTCAGCCCTGTTCGAAGACGCGATTTCGGACTCGCCAACGAGGTCTGCGCGATCGGCAGCGCTGTCGGGTGGCACTGGCACGTCCGCGATCGGGTTGGCGGCGTGCCGTGGTGTACTCGCCGCCTCGTGTACCTGGCGGACGTTAGGTGCGGCGGGTGTGGACATCAAGTCCGTTGGCGCGAGCGAAAGATTGCGACGATTAGTGTCGTCAGCGTCATCCGGCTGCGTCGCGTCAGGTAACTGAGAGGGTGTGGCCGACGGGGAGGCCGCCTCTGTCGGCTCATCGGCTTCAGACGATGACGTGGAGGACCGAAAGTCGTCGTACGCGGCGCCGTGAGGCAGAGCGGAAGGTGCGTGAGGAGGGGGGGCTGACGGTACCCCAGCGGCGGTGCCAGCGCCGGCCACGGCTGTCGATGACGCACCCTCCACGCACGCGCGATCTGCCGGCACATCCTCGGTCTCGATCGGCAGCGCCGGTGGAGGGAGAGCGGTGCCCGAGATTTTGACGAAGCGTGCATGCATACCGTCAACGCCACGCACAGTCCGCAGCATCACAGCTTTTCGCGCATCGTCGAAGAGGACGACCGGCGCGGACATAGCCACGCCCATGACGGTCACGTAGAGCGGCGGTTGGGTGCACAGCGGGCCTTCGTGGGTGGTATGCCCCGAGACATCGAGCTCCTCCCACTCGGCGGGAGAGAGTGTCTCCTCTTGAAGTGTAGCGGGATCACGCAGACGCAGACGGTCCCCATGGGCAACGCCAAACTTCTTGTCGAGCGCCGCGGGGCTAACATCACACTCAAGCAAGACGCCAAAAGGGCCAGGCACCGCAACCCTGCGCCCCTTCACAAAGTACGGCAAGCTGGTTGGCCGTTCGGGTGGTGGGGGTGATGTGGAGCTGGCGGCCGCGGCGGTGTTCGCGCGATCGGATAGGGTGTGTCGGGAGGATGCCGACGGGGCCGCGGCAAGTGCTGTGGGTGTCGTCAGCGCGTCCGTGTAGCTCAGTGAGGCGACCGCCGATGCGAGCGCGCCAGCAGGGGCCTGTGTCTGTGACGTCATCGGTGGCGGCGGTTGACTACCTCGAAGTCCGAACTCTCGAACCAGTGAATCAGTGTGATAACAGCCTGGGAGCGGATCGGCGAAATCCAAAAACGTAGGTCCATCCGCGCGCGATGCGGCCACGTGAGTGTCGCCGGACGACACGTGATCGCGCAGCTCTTGTGGTTGAGAGCCGCGTTGCGCGCCCTCCGCATTCACCACCCAGGGCACGCCCAAAGCGACGCCAAGAAATTGCACCGGTGTGCGGTCTGTCTTCGACAGCACGTACGTGTTGCGGCGGCTCTGTGCGCTCGGACCGCTGCTCAAGGCACGTACGTCACACGAGCCCTCACGTGGACAGCCGGAAACACCAAATTGACTGGCCAGTAAGGTCGTGTCCAGCGGCGGACTCAACACGAAGATCAAGTCGGACGCGCCATCGGCTGAGGGGTTCGCACAGCAGCCGACGGGCACGCGGATAAAGTGGTGATGTGTTCGTGCGGCCGCGCCCAGCGATCCATCGAAGAGCGTCTCGTCCGAGCTGAGAATACGGGCGGTGATGTCAACTAACAGACCTTCGCGCTTTGAGCCTTGTGGGACAAAAAGCGCTGGTGTCGAGGTGGGGACACACCAAATCGGTGACGCGACGGCCGCCGTCGCACTCTGCACCGCAGCAAGTCGTGTGTGGTGCGGGCACAAGTACAGACAGTCACCAGATGCACTGTACCCAAGCAGCACCCACCACAATGAGGTGGCCTCCGCGCCATACGCACGACGAAGGAGCACCATCGTCTCGGCCAAGGACGACGAAGACGCAGCGCCCTGCGCGAGTCGAAACACGGATCCGTGCGAAGGACGCTGTGGCGGCGCGCCTGGGGCCGTCGCGGGCAGGGCCTTTGTGTTTTCCTGCTGTGCCTCCGTGCCCTTGTCATTATGACTATCAAAGGAAGAAAAGGAGGAGCTCCACGCACTCGACGAAGAAGATAACACGAACTCGATATCCAAATCCGCGTTCGCTGCGACGACGGCGGGGTTGACCGCTGCGGTCTGCGGAGATGATGATGTCGTACTCGTGTCACTCGAGGTAGTCGGATCAACAAGCGACAAAACAATCTCCTCACCAGTAACGCTTTTCAGCAAACCTACACACACCTCTCGAGGCGTGGAGCTCCGGCGATAGCCCCCAAAAGAATGGCTTTCAAGAATTTGCATTTCGATTTCGTTGATTGAGGTGACGGCTGCTACTGCTCGCGCTGTTCTCTCGTCGTGCGCAGTCGAAATGGGTTTTGGTCTTGTTGGGCACCGGGGTGGCGGTAAGTGTGCGAGCCGGTGCTGCAGAAACAGAAAGAAACAAAAACGGCAATGCACCTATTGGAGAGGCGATGAGAGCTGCCAAACAGTACGGCGAGAAAAAGAAAAAGACGATTGGTGTACGCGCGTGCATGCGAAGCAAAAAAAAAAAAGGGAAAAGTAAAGGTGTTATGAAAGAGAACGCGATAATTCAAACGTGTGGGTGTGGGCGTGGGTGCGTCGAGATGAGGGTATTTAATGATTCTACGATCAACCTTTCGTCGGTACTGTGCTGGCAATCTAAGCTTAAAAACTGTCTAGCGCACGGGGCGGTGGCGAACGCGTTGTGCTCTTCACTGGCAGCATTCCTGTGTTTCAATCTGTGGTTGCTGTTGACGTGTGAACTGATATGCATGATCGCTCTATTTTTTGTTTTTTTTTTTGTTTCCTGTGTCTGGTTGGTTTCGCTCAGTGCTTTTCCTCTTCTGTAACCTTCCTCGGACGCGCATCGGGGCTCTCAGAATGTGCCGCTCCACAGCGCGTTCCCTCTCTCTCTCGCTCGCTCGTCTGTATGACACGCTGACGAACAGATGGGAAAAAAAAAAATCAAAGAGAGAGTGAGTACGCGAAGAAAAAATATGGGAGGATGAGAGCCACGCGAACGGGCGCTTTGGAAAGGCGAAGAAGAGAAGCGATGAGAAACAAGTGATAGTGCAAAGGAGGGAAGTGTGTGGAGATACAAAAATAGAACGAGGGGAAAAAAGACAGTGGGTGTTCAGCTGGGCACCCATCGTAGGGCCGCGTGCGGAGTACACGATGGGTTGGGTGAAGACGTGATAAAAAAAAAACCAAGCAAATCGAGATGCGAAACAAAAAAAAAAAAAGCGAATCGAATCAAACAAATGGGCGACTGCAAGCAGTCTTCTAAGGACGCACGGTATAAAAGGCGCTATCCGCGATGACAAAGCCAGCGGGCGTGTGACTCATGTGGGAAGAAACGCGAAGCGGTCAAAAGGGAAAAGATGAAAAGATATGAAGAAAGAACGCAAAGGATGCTCACCCCTTTGAGCGCGACCTCACGCGACGCAGAAAGCCGGCGAAACAGCTTGATCTGATTGTTTTGTCTATCTCTCTCTCTCGCTCATCAGCTGTCCTTCGCTGCTCACTTTTTGTGTGTGTGTGTGTGTGTGTGTGTGTGTGTGTGTGTGTGTGTGCGTTTTCTTTTCCGTATTTTTTTTTTTGGCCCAGCTCCCTCGTAGTGAGTGTGAAGCTTACAATGACACGAACAGTCGACCTGTCACCTGCCGGGCGCGCTTCTGGCCAGGTGCGTCGACGCCACTATCAGAGGATGTGGACGAAGCCAGCGCCGCTGTCCCAGTGATCGGCCTCTTCTCGGATGATCCAACACCGCCAGTGGAAGACGCACCGGACGCGCTCGCGACTGCCGCGCCAGTGTGTTTCTGCTTTTGTTTCTGCTGCTTTTCCATGTCGCGGATCTGAGACAAGTACGAGGTCCACTCCTTGTGTGCATCAGGCTGTGGCGCTGCTCTACTGGGGTCCACGGCAGCCGGTGCGGGGTAGTCGAAGAGTACCTTGGATGGGGTGGGGGGTGCCGTTGAGGACGAAGCAAGTGGTGTCGCCTCCGTCGACGGAGGCGCCGTGCTGACATCCGCGTCTGAGACTGGCGCCGATGAGCACGTCGATGAGGTTGGTGAAACGCAGGCTCGGGGACTCGGCATCTCCGCGGCCATCACCACCTCGGCCAGAGAGCCACGCTTCAAGAAGCGACGGCTCTTCTCACGCAGTAGGCTGCGATCCTGTACGACCCAGGGCTCCACAGGCCTCGACATCTCACTGTAGTCGTGCACGCAAAGCGACAGACCACCGAGCTGGGAGGCGTAGAGAGAAGCCGCCTGGGGTCCACGATGACTGACCACGACGCGGTCGAAAAGACCGAGTGCGTCGTGCGCAGACATCCGCGACGGGTCCAACGCGGCAACCGCCTCATCGGTCAGAGGTGTTCGAGCAAGCGAAGGGGCTGAAGAGCTTGTGAGAGCCGGTGCCTCCTCTTCGGCTGAGGACGGCGCGGGAAAGCGTCCATGCTCATCGACGTTGACAGCACGCGAGGCGGTTGGCGGCTCGACGAACCGACGACGCCGAAAAACAGGTTGCCGCCGCGCTTTTTCCTCCCGTGACATATCCCACAGATAACTGCGGAGATCGAGGAGTTGTTTGTCTTCGGCCTCGGAAGGGTAGATCGCGTGCTCGAACTGAATAGCATTCTGCAGGCGCATGCGCTTCGTGATGCGGCCGGTCTGGGACATCGCGATGGACTCAGCCGAAGCCGACGCGCTCGATGTGGACGGGGCGCGGTAGGCCTGCAGTCGCGTACCCTCCACCGCGAGCTCGTTGCCGGGGTTGCCGAATACACGCGTCACCTCTTGTGCCGCCGCCTCCGCGAGCGCAGACAGGCGTTCCTGCTGGGCCGCGTTATAGAACGTGGCGCGACTGTACACGCGTGGCATCACCGCTGCCTGCACGTACGCGCGGAGCTTCTCGACGTGGGTCGTGTCGATAACCGCGAAGTCACCGCGTGCGGCTTTGCCACAGTAATCTTTTTGAATCAGCTCGAGACTGTGTTTCGGATCTTTGAATCGGCTCAGCACACTGGCGTTGTGCGTGTTGAAGACGTGATTGTCCAGGCATGTATCGGGCTCCCACATGTATCCTTCACACGCCCCGATGTACCGCGTATTGTGACGCAGGTGGTAGGCGCAGTCGAGATTCGCCATGAAGCAGGCGTCAAAGACAATCGCTTCGAACTGACGCTTACCAAAGATCTGGGCGAGTTCGTGCGCTTGAATCGCCGTTTTCCGTTGTTCCAGCTCAATGTAGTCGCCCATACCATGACCTCCGTAGACGAAATAACTACGGCCAGGGTCATGCCACGTGCGCAGGAAGTTCTCGAGCATCTCAGGCTGATAGCCCTTGACTTTAGCATAGTTCTTGAGGGTGTAGCGATCACCGTCAATCCGCGCCTCGAAGCTGCCGCCGCTGCTGTTGAAAGCGAGCATGGCCATGTCCGTCACGCCTTTGATCTTCTTCATCTGCAAGAACTTCCAGAACGGCCAGGCGGTGACGTCGTTGATGGACGCACACAGCACCAACAGGCGGTTCGGACAACGCTTTGGTGGCATGTCGAAGACAATGTGCGTTTCTGCTGTCTGTCGACTTGTTTGATTGCTTGGGGGGTATGGCTACCCACAGGCGGAGGTTTTTAGGGAAGAAAGGGGCTGCTTACCAATAAGTCCGGTTCGAATCGCAGGAATAAGTGCCCAGTGTCTGCCTTTTACTCGCCGTGTCGGGGTTTTTTTTTTCGCAGTCGCCGGTTCTGAGGTCTCTTTATAATGCTTCACCTGTTGACACCGTTGTCTAAGCGCTACTTCTCTTCTTCTTTTTTTTTCTTTTCGCAGTCCCTTTGCAGTACAGAAAAAAAAAATGAAGGGATGACACAGAGAGAACGAAGAAGACAGGAAGACGAGGTAGCGCAAACAAAAATAAAGCGGGGGTGTGTGGTAGAGAGGTTCTCTTTCTGCTCTGAAAAAAGCAACGTTGAGCACCTTTGTGTGGAGCATAAGATCGAGTATAGAACGGAGAAATAAAAATAAAAATAAATAAAATAAAATAAATAAATAAACAGTGCGGAAAACGGCGAGAGAGAAATATTGAGTGTTGTGTGTGGGGGGTGGGGGGGAATCATCGCTGGTACTGTTATCTTCGACGTCGTTGAAAAAGCGGGGTGCTTCTCGTCGTGACAACTCCACCACTTCAGTGCGCACGCACTATGCGTCTTGAGGGTCCGGTCAGGAGTAGTACAGGCATCGCGCGAAGGCGAGGAAGGCCGGCTTCCAAGCAACACGACCAAGGCGAAAAAAAAAAAAAAACAGAAGGCATGTTCTTCCTGTCTGTCTGTTCGTCTTCGCATGTAGAAGTGACACTGAGCGAGTCCAGAGTGCGGCGTTTCATGGTTGCGATTGTGCGGCGCGTTCTCTGAAAGAGAGAGAAGAACAAAGCAAAGAAGGGAGGGGGTGAGTGCGTGAGAAAACACGCGAAGCTGTAAGAAAAAGAAGGTCTAAAATGTAAATGGCGATGCTTTTTTTTTTTTTTTGTCGCACCGTACGACAAGAAGAAGAAAAAAAGACGCGCGTACAAAAAAATCTAAAGTGCAATAACTCACTAGTGCAGAGTGGTCTCACGCATTTGTTATCCACCGCGTCGTTCGTTCTTCGCATCGCTCCTTCCGCCTTTTCTTGTTGGGAGAGAGGCGCGCGAAGAAATAGAGGCCATGACGTTGAACCTCCGCGCTCGTTCAGATGAACGAATGTAATCATAAAATTGTTCGCCGCCTGTCAGTAAAAGTAGTCATCGGTCAGCTTCTGTTCCTCTGTTGCTGCCGCCTCCAGACGCGAGCCTGTGAAGTAAACGCGCTTCTCCATCTGCCGCAGCGCATGACGCATTAAATCGAGCTCACTACGCACGCCCTCCATCTCCAAACGATGGCGCGCCCCTTCGCGGCGGCGACGCGCGCGCTCGTGAATAGCGGTGTTCTGCGCATTTTGTAGCGCCGCCTCGAGCTCCGCTACGCGCGACGTGTGTGCTTGTCTTTCCTCTTGCAGCTGTGCCTTGAGCGTCGTCTGCGCCTCGCGGAGGTTGAGCACCATCGGGTTCACACGTCGCAGGACGCGCTGCTCAGAAGCCACAGCCGCACCGGCACTTCGGCGTGTCTTGCGTTCGGCTAAGAGGAGCGCCTCCTGCATGTGCTGCTTGAGCCAATCGATCTGCCCGTGGCAGTCGCGCAGCTCCTTCTCGGTGTGATGACGGTACTGCACTAGATCACGCACACACACCTCGTGGAGTTCCTCCAAGTGCTGGATCGTCTTGAGCAGGTGGCGGGTTTGCTCGACGGACTGCCGGTGTGCGTCTTCATGTTCGAGCAGCCGCTTACCCCGCTCGTGTTCGTACAGGGAGCGTTGTGTGTCCAGCTGTTCGCGCAGCAGCTGGACCTCTTCGGTGAGTGCAACTACGTGTGCCGTCGAGGTAGCGGCGCGTGTCTCGCTCGTCACGCCGCTAGCGGGGGTGCCACCCGTCAACGCCAACGCGAGCGCCCGCGTCCCATCATCGTCTGCCGAGATACAGCCAGCCGGCAAGGAACTTCCTGCCGATGTGTCAGACTGGGCGCCAGCCGTCGCCGCCGCAACCGCGCGGAGACTGAAGCTCTTTGGCAGCGGCACTTCCACAGGCGAGGTCGACGGGTCTCGCCCACGTGTTGCCATTCGTGTGCGCTGTGCGGCACTGTGGCCATCCGCGTCCGCAACGGCACAGTCCACGCCTCGTTGCCGACAAAGCGCCGCCAGTGCGGCTAGACGCTCGCGCAGCACGGACTCCTGCGTGTGTAGGACCGTGTTCTCGTGCTGCAAGCGCAGACTACGCTCACGCTCCTCCTGTAGTTGGAGCGTCTTTTCTGTGACGTCTTGACGAAGGCTTCGCAGCTCCTCGGCCTCCGCTTGTGTGTGCATCAGTTGAGTCGCACGCTGGTCACGCGCCGATGCCAGTTCCTCGAGGCGGCGCAGTATCTTTTCATCGAATGGATCGCGCTGATCGAGGAGTCCAATGAGGTACGCGACGTACGCGGGCGACGCACTGCCAGCGATCTCCGCCGGCGTCGGATCGCGGAACGCGGCTGCCTGTGCGTGTTCATCGAGAAGAGGGCTCGCCAGATCAGGATCGGTGGATGAAGCGCTGCGCAAGGTCATTGCAGATGATGGGCGCGATACACACGATACAAGGTCAGCACCCGATCAAAGAGGATGAACGTGTCTAAAAGAATAAGGCGCACACGTAAGAGGCTCTGAGAGGTAAACGAGGGGAGGGGGGAGGGCGAGACACGTGTGGTCACGAACTCACGTTCTGCTGTGCGTAAACGAGAAAAACGAAAGAGGATGGAATAACAGAAAGGCTGCGATGCTTGAGCGAAGGGAGGTTGCGATACATGCCGCCAGTGTCACATCAAGAAACGTGGCTCGCCGCCTACGCACTTGGATCTGGAACAGCGAATGCGCTGACACTCTTTTGGGAGCCGGAGTGGTGAAGAACAACGAAATAGTTTTTACCCCAAAAGTGCGCCTGTGTCTCCCGGATAGCTGCGGGCTTTTTATTTTCCTTGACTATCTTGATGAATGGGGTAGATGTCATGTCGTGCGTTGGTCTTTTTGTTGTTGTTGTTGTTGTGGTGGTGGTGGTGGTTGGTGTTGTTGATTCGCTCGTCAAGACTTGAGATGTAGCAGGTCGAATCCCGTCTTCCACGCGAGGCGCATGGAGGTGTGGAGGGCGGGACTCCGGAAGAGTAACAAAGTACAAGTTGTGGCGCCTGTAGCTTTTCTGAAATGAATACACAAAGAGTTGGGAAATGATACCAAAGAGAGATGAGTCGGCGTTGGCCACGCGTTTCCTTTCCCTGTCATTGTATTCCTCCCGGCTCCTCTGGGGAGTGTACTGCGCTAGTCGGAGAAAATGAAAAATGAGGAGAAAACTATTTTTCAAAAAAGAAAAAGGTAATTCTCAATGAGCCACAAAGGGACGTTGAAAATGGTCGCGTTGAGCGCACTTTGCTGCCAAGCCGAGAACCGAGGTAGCTCATGGAAGTAGGAACAAGGCGGGGAGGGGAAAAAAAATGAGAGTGCCACACCGCAGCACGCCTTCGTCCGTACGTGTATGTTTTTTCTGTTGCTTGGCGCCGCGCCAAGGTCTGTTCCGTCTGTGTATTGATGGGAATAGAAGAGCGCGTGCGACGGGAAATGAAAAAGAAAAAAGGCGACGGGTCGTACACGTGAGAAGATGTTTTTGGTGTTGTTGTTTTTTTCGAACAGCTTCGACGGTTCGTCGGGTAGCGGTGGGCGAAATAAAAGTGACTCGGGATAGGAATACGAGGTTAGCGGTCGAGAACGCCACGCCGCCACAAGCAATAAGAAAAAAGAGAGGGATGAGCAAGAGTAAGCGTGTCAGCTCACACGGCTCAGGCAGCAGCCCCGCCCTGGGCCATGTGTAAGAACGGTGCGCCACCGAAGAGAGCACGGACAAGCTGAGGGTTTCGGTTGAGGTACAGGCATGTCCCGTACAGGCTAGCAAACAATAAAAAGAGCCACACAATGACTGCGTCTGTGTGGCGCTTGGGGAAGTGTCCGCAGTAAAGCGTGAAGAGGCCGATGCCAGTGAAGGTCTTCGCGACATTCGATAGACCCTCAAGGCCAAGGAGCTCGCCAGCAGCAAAATAGATGCCGACGTTAAGGCCGTACAGCGCGTAGCCGCGCACAGTGCCGGTCAGCAACGCTTGGATGTCGAGCGCGAGTAGGTAGCCGGTCGTGCCAATCACGCCAACAGCTGATTCGAAGGGTGCGAGACAAGCGGGGTGAACCTGCATCGCGCTGAGCAATAGGTAGGCCCACGTCAGCGAGCCACAGCCAATGGCCGTGCTCAGCAAGTCAGCACGTGAGCGGAACCCAATGAGCATCCCCCATGGATACGCGGCCGCCATGAGCCCCATACCAGCCGCCACACTGCCCATGGTCACGTACCCGAGCAGCGTACTCTGGTGCAGTATGGCCTGTGGTGCGAGATAGGCGGCGTTGAGCATCGCCCAGCACGTGGACACGGCACGCGATCCGTCACCGCGACCCCACCGGGCGATGGCCATGCTAAGCGAGTTCACCATACCCGCGTTGAAGAGGAGCATGCCTGTGAAGCTCAGCATGGTGCCAGACAGTGTGTCTGTGCCGACGTACCGCGCCGACTCCACCGCACAGGCGAAACCGGCCCAAAACAGCGCTGGCGTCACCAGCGGAAAGCAGCGAGTCGCTAGTCGACGGATGCACTGCACCACGGCCTCCCACGGGATACGGCGGAGAAGGGGACGCAGCACCACGATGATAAATGGGCAACTCACCCACGCGAGACCGCACGTGGAGATGAGCCAAATCGCGTTTATGAGTGTAAAAGAAGACCAAACACGCTCTGCCAAGCCACGGTGAGAGGCGAGCTCTTCGACCAGCTGGCGAGCCATTCGGAGCTCATCTTCCGAGACCACGCGCCCCGCCACCGCAGCTGCACGCTCAAGAGCCGCGCTGACGCGTCCGCTCTCCAGCAGCTGCGCCGCGACGCCGAGATCGAAGGCCTGGAGGACATTGTTGGGGTGTAAAGGTACCACATTGGCAATGCGTGCGCCATACGAGATGCACCAGCCAGGTACTGCCCTCGTAAAGGTATCTGGGTTGTTCAGCAGCAACCACGCGGCGCCGACGGCGGTGAAGGCGGGGAGAAAGGTGACTGTGGTGCGGTAGCACAGACGACCGACGCGCATGAGCGCAGGCTTGCATCGCGCGAACACGGTCGGCTGTATCACTGGCACGTCCTTGTTGACGACCGTGTCTGCGGACGGTACAGGCTTCGGCTGCGCAGTGCGAGTAGGTGAGTGCCTGGACTGGCTTCCGCGCGGGCCTCGGAACACCGCATAGAGAGAGGTAGCCGACGCTGCGACGGCACCCGCCGTGACCAAGACCGCAATGGAGTCCATCAGTGACATTGGCGCGCGTCGAGAAGGAACGAGAGTAGGCTTGGGCAGGCACGGGTGTGCGGGTGTCCGATTATAGATCGCGTGAAGCGGAAGATGGCGATGCCTGGGAAGACTACGTGTTGTGCGCTTGCCTATTCGACAATTTTTTTTTTCCGATCCTTCCCGGTTTTCAAAAATCAGATCATTGTGAAGAAGGGCGAATGGCGAGGGGAAGAGACAAGTTGAACGTGATGAAGGTGCTTCTGAGCAAACACGTCAAGTCGCATGAATGGGGTTTGATCACAACTTCGTTCACTTCTTTCTTTTTCGCTGTCTATGAAACGTCAGCACGTTCTTCACGCCTGAGTCACGAAGCACAGCGATCAAATAAAATCAAGGTCCTCTCTCTCTCTCAACGACTATCTGTGAATGCTCATGACAGAGAGTGTGTGATGGGGATAGGGAGTGTGCTTGTTCGGGGAGGCACACACGGAAGTGCTCGCGCCCGGTGCGTGTTTGCACTTGTGCCACACACGAGAGCGATGGCAATCTGTGGGGACATCGACAACGAGCTTGACAAGCTCGATATGTTTGTTTCATTCGCTATTATTCAGTTGGTGTACCGTTCCTCATCGGGGTCTGCTTTCTTTTGTGTGGGTGGGTGTGTGGGTGCCAACGATGGAACGCGTGTTCCCCATGCAGTGTATCATTCAATTGCTCGGCATGTGAGAGACAACGAAGAAAAGAAAAAAAAAAGCGATGTGACATGCAGCAACGTCAACATCAGACAACATCGTGACACGCGCAATCATTTAAAGACGCGAAAAGCGCACGTCGGCACGTGTGTGTTGGGGGGGGCGTCATCCAGTATTGCGATAGGTATCGCTCAGCTCTCTTGTTGAATGGCGCCACCTCAACCTTTTTGGGAACGGATGGGAAAATAAGGGAGGTGCGATCGACTGAAGCTGTCGTGATGCGACCCAGCCCTTGTCGCAGCGCCCAGTACACCGTTTCGAGACGTAGCACACCACTGCGACTCCGTATACGGCCATCCGACCAGGGTGCTGGATTTCACGTTTACTGTACCGCACTCCGTTTTCTTCTTCTGCCTAAGGGGGGCTACAACTCATCGAGGTCGAGATCTTCGCAGTGGCTATCCTTCTTCCGTCCGCGCGTATTCGCGTCAGCGGTTTCTTGTGGCGCTGAAGGAGGAGGGGCTGTACGAGCCTTACCCTCACGCGGCGTTGACGCCATGGCGGACGGCGGCGACCAGGATAGCTCTCGTGCGGCCTGTGAATGTGCACTGGGCGAGACGGCAGCGCGCGGCACCGTCAGCCGTCTGTCGGCACTCGTCGGCGAGTACAGCAGGCCAGTCCCGCTTGTACCAGTGTTGGAGCCTTCCTCGACATCGCCACCGTTCGCCGCGTCCGCAGGCGCGACACCTTCCCCCTTCGCCCACAAATGCTGAGCTGGAATGGGAAGCGGATTGGCGACGTCAGTCGTGTCTGAGAGTTGTCTGTCGCGCACTGCATCCACATCATGCGCGGCGTTGTAATGGCCGCGCGTGGGGTTACGTGCAGCGGGCCTCTCATGCCTGCGCTTGGCCGCCTCATGCGAGGATTTGTGTGCGCTGGCCTCGCTGAACGCGCTGTCGCTGTGACTGTTATCGTCGACAGCACCACGACCCAGGTAGGCGCCTGGCGTACCTCTCGTCACTCCTTGTTGAAGTGGTGGGGGAGGTGGTGGTGTCCACCGCGGAGGGTGGCTGGCGCTTTCGCCTCCACCACTCAGATCACTGTACAAGCCACCGTGTTCATCGTCATCGTCGTTGGTGGGTGGTGGGGGTAGGTACGATTGTGGGTCCCGATGCAAAGGGGGGTTCGGCCTTGGCTTTGAAACTGCTGCTGTCATTGTCGCGGGCGGACCGCCGCGCGCAGCAGAGGTTGCCGGCGTTTGCAGAAGATTCACTCGGCGCGGACGCCGGTCGCCATGAATCGAGTCGCCGCCACCGCTAGCGGGACTGAAAAGACGCTCATCAAGGTCTAAAGCCCCGTCGTCCTCGTCGGGATCTGAAATGTGGCTGTGCATGGTGGCGAGTCCCTCCGCATCGAGGGCGGCTGGATCGTCGTGTGGTACGTCCACGTCTTCGACTTCTTGTCCGAGATGCGCGGGCGGGACGGCTGCTCTCTCGGTGCCAGGTGTCGCCGCTGGGAAAACGAGCACGGTCTCACTCAATGGCGTCATGACACCTGATGGGGTGCTGAAGGCGTTGTCGTCATCCGAGGGAGGCGGCGGCGGCACCGTGCGGCCGGCACCCCAGACGCCCTCCTGGTCGGCGCCACTGTAGCTCGGGCGTCCGTTGTCAGCGGCGTTGTTCGGATCAGCACCGTTGTTGGCGTCGTGGCGTCTGCCTGCCGTGGCGCTCTCACTGCACTCGCGGACGAGGCTTCGCTCGGCGGCCCGCTCTAGCGCACGCGCGTTGAGGCTCTCCAACATGGCGAGTCTCGAAGACCAGAAAGGATCCTGCTCTAGCAGCGTCTTCAACCGCACGCCTTCACCCGCCATCAAGTCGCGCCACCGGCAGCGCTCCGCCTGCAGTACGTGGTACAAGGCGTTATCCTCGTCTTCCGCTAGCTGCGCACGCGCGGCGGTCTCCTCCGCCTCTAGCTCGCACAACGGGCCAGAGTCTGCCCCCTGCATCAGCGGCGCTGGTGGTGACCTGGCCGAGGGGCTTGCCGAAGGTGAGAGACTGGGGCTTGGCGCGGATACGAGGCGACGCGGTGCCGCCGCTGCAGGAAGCTCTGCGTCAGCGACTGGCGATGGTAGCGGCGCCGCCTGGGTCGCCGCAGCCACCTTGCCGTCCTCTGCGGGAGTGACGGACGTCGATGCGGGCTCTGCACCGGTCGCCGTCGCGGGCGCGTCGATCGCGATGCTGTGCGAGGCCGGAGTGGGTTTTTTGTCTAGGTAGAGCGCCACAGGGTCATAGAACGCATCGCGCGCCGCGGATGGGGCTTTCTTCGCGTGCAGCGCCTGTGGTGTGCCCCGCAGACTAAGTGGAACACGCTCCGCGACCTCCTTGAGTGGCATGGCCGGCAAAAGCTGCGATTGAAGGCAGTCCAAGACCTGCTTCTCTCTCGCCGCTTCACGCGCGGGTTGTGCGCGTTTGCGGGCGGCGACGGCCTCGGCTTCGGCCACGGTACGCGCCGCGGGCCGGTATTGCCACATGGGTGGCGTCTGTGTGAGCGTCTCGGCCCAGCCAGCCTCGTCCTTCAGCCGCCGCGGCGGTCTCTTGGTCGCACAGCCCACAATCATGATAATAACGATGAACAGAAGCACGACGCCCGCGACGACCGCAATGGCGATGAGAGCCGCCCAAGCGAGAGTGAGGAACGAAGGCGCCACGCCCGACCTGTACACATCCGCGCGTGGAGGGAGCACCAGGTAGGGCAGCACGCCTGGATTGACGTCGCAGTACGAGTCCTCTGGAAGCACCGTTACGACCCCCGCCGTGGTACACGACAGTTTCGGCTCAAGGACACCAGAAGAGAGAGCCGCACGGTAGCTCGCACAGACGTTAAGTTGTGTAGTGGGGCTCAAAGCAGACATGGTCGTGTCGTTGAGCAGAAAGCTGCGGTAGAACCGCGCGAGGGCCGTCCCGACCTGCACTGTCGCGGCGAGTAAGGCAGCACCGTCTGGATTGCAACAAGGACCGTTCACCATCTGCACAGAAACGGTGGTGCTGCTGCTCCCTGTCAGTTGAGGCGCACTGAAGAAGACGTCGAGCTGCTCACACCGATGCACACTTTTGCGGAAGAAGAGCGGATCGACAATGACACTGATGCCATCCTTGTTGTTGGGTACTGGCTGGTACGTTGCATTGAGAGGCGTGAACGCGCACAGGTACACGTTGGCGGCTGTGCCGTTTCGTAACGTGGGTACGTGATGGGCAATCACCTCCAACTGTTGTGGGCCGCTCGCAGACGGCCCCTCCGGCTCGACCAAGGACCAGTTCATGACCGACATATCCACCGCGCTCTCATCTCTGCAGTCGAAGCTGGTGTAGAAGCCCGGTTTCAGCACACCCGCCGTCAACGACTCGAGCAGAAAGAGACTGGACGTCACATTGACGGCGATCATGTCTGACGAAATATCGTAGAAGATGGCGTCGTAGACCTGCAACGTCGTCAAAGGCGCCCAGGCTGTGTTGGTCACCCAGCTCTGTGCGACCCGTTTATCCTGGCTGGGATGCGAGGAGGCGCCAGACCGCGAGGCACTGTCCATGGAGGACGCCACCTTCGGCGAGGAGGGAGGGTCAGCGGGAGAACGCCAGCTCAGTCGGTGGCAGACGACGTAGGTCCCCGCATCCAAGGGACGCAGCGGGACGCCGAGGGAGCTGCTGATGACGACGAGTGTGACGGTGCCTGTGCCTGTGGCGTTCGTCGTGAAGCTGGGCATGCCATCCGGGATCGCCGCGCAGCCGGCCGCTGCAGGTGTGAAGATGATCGTCTTCGAGGGCCAGTCTGGGAGCGACATGGTCACGGTCGCACCGCCAGTGAGGTCGACAGGTGTTACATGGCGCGCCGTCAAGGTTGTTGTCTGATTCGTCTGCTGAAATCCCGCCGGTGTGCCGCTGCAGGCGAGAAACAACGCCTCCTCAAAGCCCGTGAGATTAAATGTAGGCATGCACACAACATCAACTAAGTCGGATGACATGAGGCCGACACCCGAGTACCCCTCTCGAACAGGGGCCACGTCGTCCACCGCAACAAACAGCGCTGTCGACGCGGCGGCAGATGGAGTACGGTATGGACCTTCCGCGCAGAGGTTTTCGTTGGCGGCGACCGCTGCAGCGTATTCGGAAGCCGTCGTTGGCATCAGATACACGCCACGTGACCATGACGGCGATGTCGCAGTGCTGTTCTCGTCAGGAAGCAGTGAATAGAGCCCACCAGGAACAAGCATGCGCGCGCAGACGTAGGAATCCATGGTGGTCGGTGTTAGCCATTCCACGAGCGGTGGGGCCAGCGAGAGAAACGCGCTGATTGGCACAAGCGACGCGTTCGTACCGCCTCCCCGCGCGTGAGCGCTACTGTGACGCCTACCCGCGTCATCAGCTGCCCTACTGGCGTCCGCGACGACATCCGCGCGACTGCTGCAGACAAAGTACGGACCCATGTTTGCATAGTACGCAACGGTGTCTGCCTCACTCGGTCCCCACTCGGCGAGCCACCACTGATCCTCACCACGACCCAGTGCCGAGGCATTCCACCACGCCCGCTCGGCGCCGTTCTCATCGGGTGCGGTGATGTTGCAGAGCGCGCTCGTCCAGTTGGTCGCGTCCGGATCGGGGGTCAACGAGACTGTGTTGCTCACAAGTGTGCCGTTCCAGCCGCTCGCTCGGATGCCGCGGATGATGAACGTCGAATCAGGAATCGGAACGGCGGGGCTCAAAGCGGTGGAAGCGACGGCCACGCCGAGGGCCGAAAACTGCGGTGAGAGCGCGAACGGTGCGATCGTGAGCGTTGGACCGTACTCGACGTTGGTGAAATTCAACGTACCATCGCGGGACGTGACGCAGACGAAGAATTGGACGATTTCCGAAAGCGCGGTCATGTAGCCGTGCCTTTGCACGGCGCGCGCCAAGGCCGATGGAGGCACCGCACAATTGGAACCTTCCGATAGGAATGGTGTGCTGTTCGTGAGGTTGCCGTTGAGCACGACGCCAAAGGCAGTGACCGGGGTCGCCGGCGGCACGGTGACGGGCAGCAGGTTGATAGGCTCGTTGGACGTGCAGTTGAAGAGCGAAACCAGACTGAGCTTTGCCGTGGATACGTAGGGGAAGGACGGTCCCGGTCGTTCGCAGTAGTAGGCCTCGTCCACAGTGGCGCAGCGAGGGACAGTCAAGGTCACACGCCCAGCCTGAATGCTGACCGATGGCGAGAAGAGGAACTGATTGCACGCCGCATCGTAGGCCAGGTTTGCGTTACCGCTCTGCAAATTGGTAGAGCGCAGCACGCTCAGCTGACCCTTCACGATCGTCGTGGGGTACACGCCCACAATCGGGACGGGCGGGACGGTGGTCGTGGGATCGGGCGATAGAATGGGGAGCGTCGTCAGCGAGACGTTGCGCTCGCTGCCCGGCGTGCCCTCTGTTAAAATGGCAAGGCACAGACGTATCGCGTCGGTAACGCCATCTATCGCGCCGCTCGCAGACATCGGCACCTCCACCGTTACGTTCCCGTTCGACACACTGAACATCGCAGAGAGCATCGTCGGTGCGTAGTTGGCGTCTGGTGGGCACTGGAGCGACTCACATGACTCTGTGCTCGGAATGGCGAAAACGGCGGCAGCGGCGGTGGTCGGGTCCAGCGCCACTGAGAGTGTGAACGGCGTGTCGAAGTACACCTCCGCCGGTTGAGCGGTGATGTTCGGTGCCGCCACAAATCGAATTGGTCTTTGTGCAGGCGCCGCCGTGATCTCCTCCGCCGCGGGACCACTGATGGTTGGATCGGTGGTGTTCACAGACAGACAGAGCACGTACGCGACACCGGTCTGTGGTGGGAGATACGAAGCGTCACCATGGCCATCATCCGGCGCCACTGTCGGTAAACTGTAGCGCTGCCCGCGGCAGTCGCTCGACGTCGAGAGGAACAAAGAAGTCGCGGCGGTCGAGGCGAACGCATCTGATGAAGGTACCGCGCAGAGCGAGAACGCTGCGTCATCGCTGCTCGCTCGCTGTTCCACTGTCGTTGCGGTGGCGGCTCTTGGCGGCTGTCCCTGTGTGTGCTGTGCATGTTTCAGTGCGTCCTTCGCGTCCAACGGGCTCATCGCGCGGGCTGTGGTGCTGTTTTCGGTCGCAAGGAGCACCGCCGTCGAGTACGCGTGAAGCTGGTGAAGTGTCACAGTGCCTGCCCACGTCGTGGCGGTGTCCGTGCCGCCTTCCTCGTCGGGATTATTCAGGTCTACGCACACAGACACAGCGACGGCGGGATCGGTCGCCGCCTGGGTGCTATTGGGAAACAAGGATGCCCACACTTCTGCCGTGGCGACTACATCGCTGGATTCGACAGTGGTGTTCAGTGAAGCAGGGCCCAAGCGCAGACGTGGTGTGCGCCGCTGAAGAGCCTCCTGTCCTGTGACGGGCAGCAGCGCACCTGCAAAAAGCACCGTGCCGGTCCGACACGACGCCGCACCCGCCTCACCCGCAACAATCGTATAGCGCAGTTGGGAGCTGTTGGTCCCGGGTGGCGTCGGCCATGTGGCGCTGGACGCTGCCTCGATAATGAAAACCGTGCTGATATCCCAGAGCACCGTCTCTTCGCTCAGCAGGGCCGAGTGCGCGCGCACCGTGAACACGTCGGGCGTGAGTGTTGTCAGCCCCGCCATGCCTTGCCCTTGAGCACTAGTCCAACTTGGCACGGGTAGTGTTGTCGTCGGCTCGCCCAGGTAGATGAACGCCGGTGCGAGGCACAGAGGATAGCGGCCCTCCGCGTACTGATCACTCGTGAGGTTTGTGAAGGTGCCAACGATCAACCAACGTGGCGGTGTGGACGAGGGTGACCCGCTGGACACCACGTCAACGGACAAGTTCGCCGTGGGGACGAGCTGGTCATTGATGCGAAATTGAATCGGCGCACTCGCGTCCGGGCTCTGCACGCGCTTGAGTGCTGTGCAGGTGTCTCTGCGACTGTCCGGGGTCGCGGCTTCGCTGACGAGTCGTGTATCGACGTAGAGCACAGAGCTTGCCAGGACGGCGAGCACGTACTCCGACTCGGCAGCGGTGAGCGCTCGCCCGTAGGTGACCGACTCAGCGCTCTCTTCACAGGCTGCGTTGGCACAAAAACTTGGCATCATGATGATGGTATACTCCGAAGGCGACGACGGCGTCGTCACGCGCTGCCGCAGGCCCACATAAAAGGTCGCGTTCGCCACCGGATCAGATGACGGCGGCGACGACGCGTGCGACAGCCAATGCAGCGTCGGCGCGTGGTACAAGTCGTAGAAGCGGGTTTCGCCTAAAAATTCAAAGGTCATTTCAACCGTCGCGGCGATGGTCGCAGCAAGGCGACTTCTACTGCTGTCGCGGACGTGACCCGTGCTGCTGTTGAGCAACGTACGCAGAGGAACAGGTGGCCATATAAAGGTCACCTCTAATGGACGATCGTCGCTGGGTATCGGCTCAGCCACAGCCTCTAAACTTTTCTCCGAGGTAGGTGAGGACGAGCCCGCGCGCGGTGGTGCGACTGGCAGTTCCCTATTGACGGCATCACGCGCGCACACAACCAGATGGTCGTACGGCCAATTCACAGCCCAGCTGGGAAATTGAAGCGTCACGTTGTTCGTCGTCGCCGTCGCGTTGTTTGTCGGGGGCGTGACGAACAGACTGCCCGACACGACGGCATTACTCACATCACTGCAGTCCGTCGCGTTGAACCAAAACGTGACAACGTGACCGACCGGGGCATCTCGCACGTACACCTGTGTGTTAAGGTTACATATGGCGACCGATGGATACACCGATGCCGCCGCTACAGTGTCAGGCGCGAGGAGAAGAAGCCCGCAGAGAAAGAGCGAGACACACCACTGCATCAGCAATCTTTGCGTGGGCTGTGAGGAAGTGGGTCGCGGCTGTGCCGCGTATTGTAACCTCATCGCAGCGACGTGATAGCAGCGGCAGCCGAATGTGGAAAAGAAAAGAAAAACAGGAAAAGAGAAGAGAAAAGTTGGAATGTCTGTGCCTGTGCCTGTGCCGCTCAACTATGGACAGCGTTCGGATTGTTTGCTCGAGCACCTCTCTCTCTCTCTCTTATCGCTCCTTTATTCGTTGTTGTTGTTGATGTTTTTCCGCGGGCTCTCTCTCTCTTTATTTTCCTTTTTTTTTTCTATTTCTGTTCGCTCCTCTATTCTTTACGACACGGACAAGTGAAGTGCGCACGACTCACCGCAAATGACTCGACACAGCACTGCAAAGGGGGGAAAGGAGAGAAAAAGAAAAGAGCAAGGTTCAGAACAGAAGAAAGAGGAAATGACAAAAGAAAAAAAAAACGTGACCACTAGTCGCCGTTTGTCAACGTGTATGGATGCTTCTCTCGTATGGGTGGTGTTGAGTGTGCTTCGTTTGATTTTGTTTTGTTTTTTGATGGCGATATCAGCTCCGCGCAACTCAAGGTTATTGTCTTGTGAGCGCACGTATACAAAAAAATAAAATAAGGCCAAAGCGCTCAAGCAGCGTTGTGGTTGAGAATGGCAAAAAAAAGTAGTTTGTCGCGTAGAAGATGTGGGGGTTACGGCCGACTTCTATAATCTACTGCGATTCTTAGGGCCGCTACAAGGCCGAGGGAAAAAAAAACAACAGAACAAAGAGAGAGACATGTGATGAGGTACCGAGGTCGTCAGTGAAGGTGCGACGAGATCAAGGGCAGCGCTGTGCGAAACACACGCACATCCTCAACTTGGGGAAGAGAAGGAACGAAGCGTCATTGGGTGTTTCCTTCGACCTAAACACACAATGGCTGGGCTTCCTGGTAGCTCTGCGCATTGCTACTTTTGTGGTGGTGGTGGTGACTTCTGCCACCGTTGATTGCCCGCAAGTCTAAACACAAGTTGATGGACAGGCTGGGAAGAGAGATAGTGCCCGGCAAACAGACGGGAAGAGAAATATGTCAAGCAAAGGGTGCGGCGTACTTTGTATTCTCCAATGTATTCTTGTCTATTTTAAAACACCGAGTTTAGAATTAAAAAATAATAAGAATGCATTTCTGCTTCCCTCATTTTCGTTCTCCTGTGTGTGTCTCTGTGTGTGTGTGTGTGTGTGTGTCTTTGTGTGTGTGTGTGTGTGTCTGTGTGTGTGTGTGTGTACCCTTCAGCCCCTGCTTCAGCACGTGTTGGTCTCCAAATAGCCATGCACGTCGGCGTTGTACGGTTCGACAAGAAAGCGCGCGAATTGTTTCAGCGCCGGTACACCGCGCACCTCATCCGCGAGCAGCGGCATCTTGACGACGTGGAAGTCCTCATACAACATAGCAATCTGCGACAGGTACTTCCCCTGCACCTTCTGTCGCGCAGCACACATCCGGCACGGGGGCTCGCTCGACGGTTTGAGAACGAGTTGATTGACGACGATGCTGTCGCAGCTAATGTTGTACTTCATCAGTTCTTGGATAAGGCGTTCCGTTTCATATACGCTCAAGAATTCGGGGATGCACACGCAGATGAAGGCTGTCTTGTCGGGATCGTTGAACTGCTTCTGCACTTCGCCAATCTGTTCCTGCCACTTGTTCAGCAATCCCTTCGCGTCCGATGCCGTGAAAAGCGCGGGATGTCCATCACTGGTCGTCGCCGAGCTGGTAGGAACACCCTCGTTCGTCGCCGTACCAAGACCTGGCGTTGGGCTCCCTGGCGTCGTGCTCAGTAGGCTGGCAGCCATCTCAATGAGTGGTGTCAAGCCTTCGATTTTGGTAAAGCGATCGATCGCGGTGGTCAAGGTCTGCGGGAGAGCCAGCAGGCGCAGCGTGTGCCCTGTGGGGGCGGTGTCGAAAATAACGAGGTCGTAGTTCAGCCGCTGCACGCCATTGAGAATCTCCGCAAACACCGAGAGCTCATCGATGCCGGGAAGCGTCTTGGCCGCTTCCTTGACCAAGTTGCCGATCGCCGCAAAGGGAAGTGACTCCTTCGCGTCCACGCCATTCCCCGCGGGGGTCGTCAAGTTCGCGAGGAAGCTACCATGTGTGAAGTTCGTCGGATCAATCTCCATCGCAAAGAGTTGCGTCTCCATGCCTTTGATTGGCGTCGGCGTGCTCCCGATTTTTTGATCGAAGGCGTCGCTGAGATTGTGTGCCGGGTCGGTAGAGACAAGAAGAACTTTCCGCAGACGCTCTGCGCCGTCCTCAGGTGTCACTCTTGTCGAAGCCATCATCGTCGCGAGGGAGCACGAGGTGGTGGTCTTGCCCACGCCGCCCTTGCCGCCGACAAAAATCCACTCCAGCTTGGACTCCACTGTTTCCTTGAGTGATGGTTCCATCGCTTGTGTTTGGTGCGCTTTGTGTTGGGAAATCTGTTTAGGTACGTGTGTGTGGGTGTGGGTGTGGGTGTGTGGGTGTGGGTGTGTGAGTGAGAGAGGGAGAGAGCCCATCATGGGAGAGCGCGAGGAGAACAATCGCAAGCGAAAGCCCACACAGCAGGTAGGAGGGTCGGTAGCCGTGGTCGGTAGGTACGTGAGGGTCATCGAAATCAAGTGCACGAGAGGGTGTACAGTTGATCAAGCAAGCAGCGTACGTAAAAGAGAAGGGGAGGGGGCGGGGAAGCAGCAAAAAAAAAAAGAACGGTGCGACCAAAAAAAAAAAACGGTAGGAAACCCGGGCCGGTCGGCACTGCGGCATCCTTCTCCTTGTCGACTCGCCTTGCCTTCCGGGTTCACACAGTTTTTATTTTCTTGATCTCCTCTGTGCATCGGTTACTCGTTCGCACCACGCTTCCCCAGGTTGATGTCTAGTGGGGTGTCTGACTCCACACTATTGGCAACCACGTCAGCTACCTCCGCGTGCCCGAGTTTTTCCACCGCCGAGCACAGTGTGCTGTCGGACTCGGACATCACAGTGGCGCGCGATGCGAGGCTCAGACGACGGCCTTGTGCATCCAGCACACCGCGCTCCTGCCACACACGGCGGCAGAAGCGTGTGTAGTCCCAGTGCACGCCCACGCCCGCCACGAAGGCGAGTGTCGAAATACCGATCAGCAGAAGCATCGGCATCATGACACACTTCTTCAAGTACGGCTGGTACATGCTGAGGCCTTCCTTTTTGACCGTTTCAGTGCTTCGCCGGCTCCTTGGCGAACATACCGCGGGACACGAGCACCGCCGCTCGCCGCTGCGCTACCACTGCCCATACAAATGATGAAGTGGGGCGAGCGCGATGCCGTCGCCCGGTAAGGTGATGTACAGCACACGGCCGACGAGCGTGCAGGTGCGTGTCATGAACAGACATGACGTCACCGCCATGCGCTCCGCGGGGCGATTGGCCTGCGACCACATCTCGAAGCCAGCGAGCATCAAACGACCGAGGGCACTACCCACACCATTCAATACGGTCAATAACGTCTTGAACTTCTCGTCCGTCTCGACGCCGCGCAAGGAGGCGACGATGAAGCTGTAGTTGAAGATGATGACGAGCTGTGAGCCGACACTCGCAAGGCAAACCATGAAAATGGACCAAAGACGCAGCGTACATAGGTTCCGGACAAAGCTCGTCTGGATCTGCGGGGACTCGAGTAGAGAGGCGATGTCGACCGCATCTTCCTGCTGTGTCCGCGAAGGCAGCGCCTTTGTCTTCTCCACATCATCGAGCTTCGGCACAGTGCTCGCGACCTCGGCAGTAGTCTCTGCACGGTGATGGGACGGGTGGAGTTGGCGGTGGAGTTCGCCGGCAGATAGACCCGGCTCCATGCCTCTGAGACGACGGAGTGGGGCGCGAATGACCGGGTACAAGGCCAGCGTGACAACGACGACAGCCGCGAAGGCCACGGCGGCATTGTGTTGCAGGTCGGCGTACGTGACGACCGCACTCTGGGTGAAGAGAAAGACAATGAGGAACACCACGAAGACCGAGGCGACCATCATGCGGCGAGAGGGCGGTGTCTGATACATAAAGAGCTCGCGGGTTCGGCGTCGGCCCTCCTTCTCCTCCACAGACAATATCTTCGCCTGACGGGCTGTCATGTGGTACGGCGGCAGCATCGCTGTGAAGATCGTCAGCGTGCCCAAGATCAGAGCCGAGGTCATCATGAAGAAGAAGAAGCCAGTGGTGTTTGTCTCGAAGAAGGCGTGCTCGATTGTACCGACGAGCGCGGCACCAAGTCCGGCAAACGTCTTGACGATCGCCACCACGGGACCGCGGCGGGTCGGGAACCAACTCATCACACTCACAACCGTGCCAATGTCGAAGATGATACATCCCCCACCGAGAATGCCGATAAAGACGGCGACGTTAACGGTGTTGGCGGCGATCACGTCGCGAAAGGTGAGCAGGCAGCTCAGTGGCAGCAGTACTGTACCGATGATGAGAATGGATGTGGGGCCGAAGTTGTCGAACACAATCGCGTACGGCAGTGTGAAGTACGAGAAGACTCACATGACCGTACTGATCGTCGTCAGCTGGGACATATCTAGGTGGCCCTTGATCATCATCTTACCGGCAAACACGCCAAACGTGTAGCTGAACGATGCGAGAAGGCAGTCGATCGACGCAATCAAGAGGAGGAAGACGCGGTGCACCTCGCTGATCCGGTACTCGTCGTCCGACTTCCCATCTGCGCTGTCCGAACCGTCATGCATTACCGGTTCATTCGCTGCAGAGGCTGCAGCGCTCGCTCAGATGAGAGGAAGCAGGAGAGTGGATGGGCTCGACATGCGGCGCGTCCTCCGCTGAAGAGTGAGCACGACGTTCCGGAGTGCTCATTGGGCGGGCGTGCGCGAGAGGAGACAGAGACTGGTTTAGTTGTTCTGCAGTGTACATGGGCAATCGCGTGACAATAGCAGAAGTGGCTTGTGGAAGAGAAAGAGAAAAAAAAAAAGAGAGAGAGAGAGAGATGCGTTTTCAGTAGCCTTGGCAAAGGCACGATAGGTGTGCTTGTGCGCTGCAACGTGACCTCTGACGTTTCCCGACGGCGAAGGGTGGGCGTGCACATCACATGTTCTGCGGACGAGTGGTTGCCATCACGGGCATCGATGAGAGGCTCCGCGTATCTTTTTATGCATGTGTGTGTGTGTGTGTGATACTCATCGGTTCGTTTCGCATGTGTACACCAACGAGACCCGAGCGCAAAAGAGAGCCGAGTGACCTGAATCTCTGCAGAGCTGCCATCGTCAAATGAGGATGAAAAAACGTGTGTGTGTGATGAGTGCGAAAAACGGAGACGAGGGGTCAAGAAAAAAAAATTATGGGGTTCACAAGGCAAAGCGAACGCGAACCTGCAGCGGGGTACGTGTGCGTTCTAATCAACGCGCTACTTGATTGGCGGGAGATGAGCAGGAGAGAAAACAGTTTAAAAACAGTTTAAAAAAAAACGGGAAAACCGGGGAAACCGGAGACCAGGCGGGAAGAAACGATAAAGCGAATGAGTCGCGTGTACGAGAGGAGAACAAGAAGAGGAGGCAGCGCTCAGTGGGGAGCCCACAAGGGGGAAGCCCTTCGAAATCGGCTCTGTTCGTTTGCTCGGTTTTGGGCTGTTCTTTCGGTAAACAGCATCTGAGTAAAGAACAAAAAAAAAATTGAGGGCGGAGCAGTCAGTGCAGCCACATTACATGGTGCCTGTTCGGAAAGCAGATGGCGGTGCTGTCCGCGTCTGATCTACCACTCCCATTCATTTCGACGTCGACAACACGTGGGGTGCGGGTGGTGCCCCAGCAAACTGGGTGTTCATGTCCGTACGCGCCGCTCGCGGCGGCTGTGAGAATCGCGTCTGTCCCGTGGTGGGTGTTCCTCGTGAGGTTGCTGGTGTCGGCGATGCATCGATCGGGTCAGGGGGCGAACGGTCCAGGCCCGTCGGATGTGAACGATGGCCATAGCTCTTGCATTGACCCTAGCAGTCCATGCATATACGACCCCTCGCTGTCTGGATAGAGCGCGTGCGTGCGCGATCGCTGTGATGTGGGAGACAGCCCAGAGGACGCGTGTGGCGGAGGTGCGTAGGAAAGACGTGGGCCAGAGGCTGTGGGTACAGCAGACAAGTCTGATGAGCGCGACGGCATTTGGGACGGCGCCAAGTGAAACGTAGAATCACTACCATGTTGCTCCTTCCCGCGCGACGTTGTGTTGGGGAAGAAGCCCGGTAACACGTGGTGAAGCCGCGCGCGACGATAGAGAGCAGCTTCCCAGCGATCTCTGTCCTTCTCCAAGAGCGCGTGGTGCCGAGGGTCGGCCAAAACCCAGTCGTGCGGCAAACGCAGCATCATGTGTTGTATGCGTGTGTTCCACGCACCTCCGCGATCGTAGTACAGAAAGCGCCGAAAGGCGACCTGCCAAGCGTTGGTCAAGTGGGCAGTGTGTGCATCATCATCATCATCATCATCATCATCATCCGATGTGGCGCTCTTCGCCGGCATGCACATGGTTTCACCACGCACAGGCGCCTGGCCATATTCCATTTTGCTGATGTCTCGCTTGTCAAAGCTCACACGCGTGTCGGTTGCTACGCTGCGCGCTACCTGCGGAGAGGACGGCTGCATCTCCGTGTGGGTGGCCGCGCCCACTGACTTCTCCGCCATGGCCGGCGGCACAGCCTGGAGGATGAGCGCGGAGGCTGACGGTGGCGCCTCAAGCTGGCCACCGACCAGACCACGTAGCGCCTGAAAGTCTACTTGTTTGCGCCGCATGCGGGATCGACTGAAGCGTGACCGCGCCTCCTTCTCTTCCTCTTTCTTTAAACGCGTCATCACGTGTCGGTTCCGTCTGGCCTCGTCATAAAGGGCGTTACGTCGAAGACAAAGGACCCAGTACAAGATGATCACCACAAGAGAGAAGAGCAGAAACGCGACGAAGACGACGACGAGAATGATAAGCGCAACAAGGTTCACGTCACTAAGAATGCCGTCAATGAGGCTCGAATCCGACGAGGACGAGGTTTGTGTTTCGTCAATTCGCCCGTTTTCTCTGATCATTCTGGCGCTGCGGGTGATGGCTTTGTGGAGTGAGGCCACCGCAGAGTCCGCCATCCGAGAGTAGTGGAAGGGGACGTGGTTTTGCTGTGTCTGCCCACGGCGCAGCGTTGCGTTGATGTTGTGTGTAGGTGTAGGTGTAGGTGTAGGGGTGCTCGGAGGGCGGCTGTCGTTGTGGTGGTTCATTCGAGAAGGGCAGCATACCCTGGAAATACCGAACGCAGCGGTTTGACGCGGACCTAGCGCGAACAGAAATCGTCCGTTTTATTCGGAGAAAAGGAGGAGGGTGCTCACCTATTGGTCACGTCACAGTCCAATGAAGGCAATACCACCCGCATCGTTCCCGCTCCGGTTGGGTGCGGGTTCTCATCCCACCCCACACCCGCCGTGACAGGGCTCATTTTCTTATTGTTATCTTTGAGACTAGCATATGCTGTTGTCATGGTTTGCTTTTATTTGTCCGTCAGCAGTGCGTATGATGTGGTGATTCGAATTGCACCTCCAGCGCACATGAGGATCACCATGTCGTGGGCAGGACGCGGAAGAGTGCGAGACTGTGTTGAGCAGCCATTTCCGAGCCTAATCAGTGTAAAGGAGTTGAAAGAGTACGTGGAGCGAAATAGTGATAAAACAAGAAAAATAAAAAGGAGGCGCTGAGTCTTGTGAGGCTTTCCGCCCTGTCCGATACCGTTGTTGACATTCGCGCCAGTACAAGGCACTTGTGGTGCACCGCGTCGCGATGCGTTCGTGGGGCTCTCCCGATATTCACGAATAGAACGGCACTGCTCTTTTGCATGGCCTGGAATGGCCTTGGCCCCAAGGCTGCGGAAAAAAGAGATGCGTGTCTTCACAATGGATGTGGTGTGCGCTGTCAATGGGGGAAGTCAAATCTTGGTAGAGCTACGATAAGAGAAGAAAAGAAGAGCTTGGTGGCCGCGTGGGCGAAAGAGAAACTGCTTTTCTGGTAGCCGAGTGGAAGCAAAAAGCGCAGTCACCACAAACAAAAAAAAAACGCCCACACGTACAACGAGGGAGACACGAGTGTGCGTGTGCGTACGCGTGCTTTGCTTGCCTGAAACAGCGTTTTGTTGTTGGTTTGGGCTTTGCCAGCGCACGAATGCGTTGTTGAAAGCGCTACCTCCGCGCGACAGCAGCCTCCTCCGGAGTGGGCGACAGCGGCTCCACCTTCGCGCCGGCTTCCTCCAGAAGAGCTGCAATCCGCTTCATCTTGTTCTTGCGTGCGAGGTAGAGCGGCGTGCAGCCTTTTCCATCCTTCTGGTCCACATCCACACCTGCCGCGATGAGCATCTTCACAATTTCGACGTGATCCCTGTCGTCGCCGCCGATTTCAATCGCCTCGAGTAAGCCGGTCCAGTCGTAGAAGTTGTAGTGGTTCACGTCAATGCCGCGCTCGATGAGAAGCTTGACGGTAGCGGGATGGCCACGCTCGCAGGCGGGGATCAGGGCGTTTCCACCGAAACGATTGCGGATTGTGAAATCGGGGGTGCTGGCCTTGCGAGCGGCACTGGACGCCGACTTCGACTTCGCCACCTTGTCGGCGTTAGCGAACATGTGCTTCAGAATCTCCACACGACCTTCCGCGCCGCTGAGCAGAAAGGGAGAGTCGTGGAGCTGATCAAGAGCGTTGACATCCGCACCGGCATCGATGAGAGCCTTGGCTCCCTCAATGTAGTTATCCCACACGCACACGTGCAGCGGAGTGCGGCCGTAGTACGGCGGATCGTTCTCCACAACGTTGACATCCTCGCGTGCCTTGATGAGGGCCTTAATGGCGTCGATATCCTTGGCCGCGATGGCGGTGAAGTACGTCTGCTTGGCAGCAGGCATGGTTCGAGCGCGTTACCACGTACTTGAGTGTGCTGCGCTTACGTATTTCTGCGCGAGAATTCAAAAAGAAAAAGAAAATAGGGCGAGTAGCTTGAGTGAGCGAGGTCGAAAAGAGCTTTGCGTGAGTCGCGTGTCTGTTACCAAACGGATTTCTGTTTGTGTGGCCCGGCGGCAATCAAAGGCGGTACAAGGAGGAAGGAGGAGAACAAAGTTTATAGTGCAAGCGGTGTCGTCGCTATGCGGTTGGTCAGGTAGGACACCACACAAGAGAAAAGAGGTGCCCATGCGTACATCGCAGCGGAAACAAGTTTTTTTTTTTAAAGTACTAGTAGTACACATGAAAAGACATGCGGAGCGAGGAAGTGCTTCTCTCGCTTGTTTCCCTCGTGCACTCGCGATGACCAGAGGCGACGGGAGTGAGGTAAACGGATGAACAAGGTACGTCGCGTGGCGGCGTGCGTCATCGCGGCGTGGGTACATCCTTTCTCACTGTCGTGCATCCGTTCTACATGACGATGCCGCAACTCTTTCCGGAGACCGCGAAAAAAAAAAGCGAGAGAAAGCGAGAGCGCTCTCGTCCATCTTTTCTTTTTTGTTGTTGTTGTTTCTTTTTTGTTCATCTGCTTCTTGCCCGTTTGATCTTGAAGGCGTGTGGTGTCAGTCACCGTTGGGATACCGTGACGGTGCGAATAAAAGAAAAAGAAGGAAGAGCCGGTAAGGTAACAAGAGGATCAAAACGAACGCGCTGGTGACCTTAGCGCTTTTCAGTTTCGAGCTGCTATCCATGAACGGTATTTCTCTTCCTGAACAGCGGTGTCTCCTCCATTGTATGTGTGGTTGTGTCTTCCCCCTCCTCCCTCCCCTTCCTCGACCGACCCGCTCACCTGCCTAGTCTTCAGATCTCTCCGGTACACGTGCACGCGCGCCAGGCCACATGTTTCCGTCGCGATGCGCTCCATACCTTCCGCCGTCATTAACTTGGGCCTCATGTGCGCAGTCAACACGACAGCGAATCTGAAATTCGTTGAGTGCGAATGCTCATCGATACGCTCCAAGCTGTGTGGGGCGGTCACATCAAGCATACCGAGAGCGCAGGCGAGAGAATGAAAAGGAATATTAAAAACGCAGGGTCGAGCGGTGGCTAATACAGAGAAGAGAGTGGTGAGTGCACAAGAGAGCTGTTTGGTTCATCACCCTTGCCCACAACGTATCCCGCGAAATAAATAAATAAGCACAAAAAAAAAAATGCGGAACACAACACAGAGAAGGAGAGAACAGAAAAAGAAAAAGTTATACAACAGGGTGTGATATTTCCGTTCAAAACAAAAAAAGAGGATGCGCATTTTAGGCACAGGGGCTTTTCAAAGGAAAATGGAAAAGAAAACAAAAGATGCAAACAAAATGGGAAGTCAAATTTAAAAAGAAAAAAAGATAGTGGCAAAGAAGTAAAAAGTCCTCGGTAAGTCGTTTGGTCTGATCCTGCTCTCTACACTACGGCACATGCTCACGCACATACACAGACACACAGACACAGACAAAAAAAAAGCGCCAGAGAAAAAAAGACAAAGCCATGAACAAGACCTAGGTCACTTCGGTGAAGTTGAAGCGTCTCGCTGGCTCTAGTCTATTGTGGCATTTTGTCTATCATCGCATTTCAGTGAGCGTTCTTGTGCAGCGCGCGCGCTGCCCCGTGTCTACGGTGCCGCCAGTCAAAAGACAGAATACAGAGAAACAAAAAAATGGAAAAAGAAAAAGAAAAACAGAACACCATGACTCAAAAGGCAAAAATGCACGATAAAACAAGAGAGGGTAGAGAGAGAAAAACAAAAAAAGAGAGAGTCAGGGGATAGGAAAAGAAGTGGTCTTTGACCAAACGAAGAATTGGTGCCAATCATGAGTAGGCCGTTCGCGTACGTGAGCAAAGCGAGCCAATGAAACGGAGTGAGTGCACGTGTGAAGCAGCTGTGTGGAGACAAGACGGACTCGTGCCGCACAGTTCACGTTCAAGGTGAAAAAGAAGAAAAAAAAAGAAATAAGAGGCCGCAGCCACGATCAGTGAGTACATGCTGTTGCGCCGCACCAAAGCAAGGAAACAGCGTCCCTCGCACCCAACCATGGTAAGCGCTTCCTTGGCTTCTCGGTATATCTCTTACGTCATCTTCTTCGTTCAGTCAGACGCGCGGTGGGCACCCTCCACCACCTCATCGCTGCTCTCCTCAGAGCCGTCGAGGACCAGGCCGGCCTCACCTTCCGCCTTGATGCGCGCACGCTCAGCCATGACACTGCGGCAGAAGAACACGTACCGGAGGTGGAGGTACAGTGTGGAGATGAAGGCGGTGGCCTGTAGGCAGATCATAACAATGAGGGGCATCCGAACACACGTACGGTCGAAGCACACCTTGACATTGAGCTTGTCGGCCTGCACCGCATACCACTCACCGTAGAGCAGACGATTGATCAGAACAGCCGCAGGCACGAGCGCGTTGATACCAAAGTTGTAGTGCTTCGCAGGGTCCTTGGCGTAGATCGTACGCGCGACGAGAATGGTGATGGACGCGCAGAAGCCGTTGCCCAGGGAAGCGACAGCGAACGCGACGAGCAGCGCACGACCGTGGAGGACCAGCAGAAGTATAATCGAGACAACAATGAAGCACGTCGGGACGAACATCGCGGCGGTGATGGGAATGCGCTTCTCCGCAGGGCGATTCTGTGTCCTCATCTCGAAGACAGACATGGCCATGCGGCCAATCGCGCTACCGGCACCGTTAATGACCGTCAGCAGCGTACCCACAGTCTCGTCAGGCATGCCGCCATTGAGTGCACCGTAAATGAAGCGTGCGTTGAAGATGATGACGAATTCGCAGCCCAGACCGCAGAACATGCTCCAGAAGATGCACCACAATTTGATGGTGCACAGACTCTGCAGGAAGGTCGTCTGGTACGCGGGAGCGACGTAGTCCACATCGGTCTTCACATCCGCCGCCGACACGACACGAGGTCCGTTGTTCGCCGGCTCCTTGATCACAGCGGGGATGTCATCGCCGCTCAGTTCATCCTGGAGCTCTTCACGGTAGTTCTGTGGGTGGTCATCAGCTTCGATGGGTTCGTTGCTGTCCATCTCGCAGTCATCCCGGGTGGCGATGACGTCAGTCTTCTTGGTTGTGCGGCGATCAAGCGGGCCCCACGGCATCATCATCAGCAGCAAAAGGGCAGTGATAATAATGGCGATAATGGCGATGATCATCTGCTCGTGCTTTCCCCACTTGAGGAAGGCGGCGAGCGCAACAGTGAGCGGCAGGTACACGGTGAGAATGCAGATGATGCCAATACCGTAGTAGAAGCGCCACATCGGAGGCTCCTGGGTCAGGTACGCCGTGCGTTCAACGGAGCGCTTCACCTTCTCCTCCTCCGAGAGATGCGACGCCTGGTAGCCGGTGAAGTGGTATGAAGGCAGACGGACAAAGATCAGCACGGCCGTACCCACGACGACGACGAGGCCGATGAGGAAGTAGAAGTAGTTGGACGGTTGGCCAGTGAAGAAGCCGAGCCAGATGGCCGCGAGAATCGACGAGCCAAGGCCCATGAGCGTCTTGAGGATACAAATGACCCAGCCCCTGCGCGTGGGGAACACGCTGAGAATAGCCGTCATGGTGGCCAGATCGAAGAGCTGACTGCCGAGACTGAGCAGTGCGTTGAACACACAGAACTTCACGACGCTGCCGCTGATGACGCCCTCGAAGGTGAGGCCCATCAGAAGCGCACCGAGGCAGAAGTATGTGATGGCAATGATGTAAACAACGAGCGGGCCAAAGTAGTCACAGATGAAGCCGTAGGGCGTCAGGAAATAGGCGAACACCATGCCGACACAGTTAATGGTGGACATCGCGCGGCTGTCGAACATGTACCTGTTCTGGAGCGTGCCGCTGAACAGGTTGAAGGCGTAGCTGGTGGAAGCGCAGATCATCGCAAACGCGGCGGCCGTGAGCGGTACGAAGCGGCGAAACTCGTTGATGTAATGCACGTTGTGCATATCCAGGGCGTGGACAGCGCGGTGGGCTTCGTCGTCTGAGGACCGCGCATCACGCTCAGGATGCTCGCGCCACTCACGTTGACTTGTCGTATCGTCGTGGGACATGGCACCTGTGCCTCGGTTAAGTTGCTCTATTCACTTCTTTGATATATTTAGAAGAAGAAAAAACACGAAACCTTGAGTAGACGCACGTGCTGCTTTGGTGGCTCGCTGGGTGTATGTTACGGAAAAGAGCTGTCCCGCACAAGACGGAAGACAACAAAGAGATGGAGAAGAGGATGGAGGAAAACGATGACGACAGTGAACGCGGTGGGGAAAACGGACAAGGTACAGGTCGTGAGTGATACAAAAAGATAGTGCTAGCAGACGGACCTGCGCGACTACGGCAGCCAGTTGGGCGAAAGAAATCCATCATTCAAAAAAACAAAATTAGCATCACAGTTGGAGGCGTGTGATCGTGGAAAACGGGAGGTCAAAGTGCGTATCCTCTCTCCTACTCAAGAAGCATCCACACGCGCTGCCCTCCTTTTTTTTTTTTTTCTGTTCGTCATCCATACCTGTTGCACATGAGCACCGTGCCAACTTCGGTAAGCGACAGTGAGGTTGGCTCGACGACAAGAGGCGATCGGACGTCCATTCGGCGTCGTCGGTTTGACCTCTGTGCATGCCTCTCTATATTTTCGTTGGTTGCGTTTGTTGAAAATCAAAAGAGGCGGTCATTGAGCGAGGGAGAGGGTTGACATACAGAAAAATAGAAAAATGGTAAATAAATAAATAAATGAATAAAGTAAAACGGAAAAAAATAAAAATACAACATTTTTTCTTTGATTGTTTCCACATAGTGATGGAAAAGAAGTGCAAAACGAAAACAAAAACAAAAACAAGAAGAGAATGCGGTTTGGAGGGGAGGGAGGGAGAGAGAAAAGGAAAAAAGAACAAAGAAAGAAAAATAGGGGGACCAGATCTTGTTCTCATCCGCCTTTCCCGCCTCTACGGTGGCGATACTCACGCACGCGGACAGTAAACAGAAGAGGCCGGGGCGACCTTCTGGAAGTCACCGATGCGCGTAAAGAGGCTCGGAGGCCTGACGTCATCGAGAGCACTGAAGCTCAAACAAGAGCGCGGGTATAAAGAGTAAACAACAAGAAGAATGGAAACAAGAAAAGCGGAATCGAGTACCCCGTGCCGGTTCACCAAGCTGTTTAAAGGCACATTTATGCTCTGGAATCGAAAAAAAAAAAAAATGAGGGCTGGTGGTAGCGCAATGTGTTTGTTGCGTTCTGCCAATGCCGCATCACTTCAAGAGGTGTCAGAGAAGCTCGGAGGCCTTCGAACAGGCGAAAGAAAAACAAAGATGCGTAAAGGCTGTTGGCGTGTTAATTGGAAAGAAAAGAAAAGAAAAACGGAAGTTACGGATAAGAAAAGGAACACAACAGACACAGTCGGGTGCGAAGAAGAAGAAGAAAAAAAAAAGCAATCGCACCCAACACGCATGAGACAGGCATGGTGTGCTCCAGGGGAGATGAGCATATCAACCAGGCACTAGCGATTCTCAGGCAGCTGCAGATGGCCGGAGCTGGCACGCTCGCGTAATGGTGAGGCGCGAGGTCAGATATATCCTGTGCTCGTTGTGCACGTGTGTGTGTGCGCGCGCTTTTGTGTTTGTTTTTTCTTCTTCCTTTCTGCTACCATGGCCGCCACGCCTATCACACATGTTGACCAGTCTCTTGCATTGGTCGCACGTCTTGCCAAACGCACTGTGCGGCGCGGCGCGTCCTCATTGGTCTTGCGCTGAAGCTGTCGAGCTGTCGCACAATTCGAGAGGAAGTGGGAAAAATGGAAAAATGGGGAAAAGCGTGGTCTCACCATCGCGTTCGTCCCTTCTTTTCCCCCGAAATCGACCGCGTGCACGCACAGGAAAAAAAAAAAAAGAAGTAATAGGCACAGCACGCGCTATTCTTGTGCGCTTGAGTATCACACTGATGCGATCGTGCTATTTTTTTTTTTTCCTTGTGGATGGCAGTAAAAGGCGACTGGCCCCTCCCGCGTCGATGTGACCTCCGACCCTGTAAAAAAAAAAAAAAGGAGAGAAATAGTGATTGTACAAATGACACAGAAGAGAGAGAGGGCTTTATGCCTGCCCCTCCTCGTTCGACTCAACACGGTCGAGAGTAACGCCTGCACGCGCCAACTCCTTCAGGCGAGCGCGCTCCGCAAGCACGCGGTGGCTGTAGCGGACATAATCGACGTGGATGTAGACGTTTGAGGCGAAGGCGGTCACATTGAGGCCGAGCATCACTACCAGCGGCATAATCACACAGCCCTTCTGTAAGCACAGCACCGTACCGTTCTCGTCGGCACGCCGCGCGACCCACTCACCGTACAAGAGACGGTTGAGGAGGATGCCACTCACCCAAAGTGCGTTGTAACCAAAGTTGTAGTGCTTCGCGGGGTCCTTGCAGTAGATGGTCTGAACCACGAGCACAGTCACAGCGGCGCAGAAGCCGTTGCCCAGGGAAGCGAGGGCGAACGCGACGAGGAGTGAGCGACCGGACAGCGTGAGGAAGAGAACGATAGCGACGATAATACACGTACTGGGCACGAAGAACGCGGCGGTGATGGGAATGCGCTTCTCCGCAGGGCGATTCTGTGTCCTCATCTCGAAGACAGACATGGCCATGCGGCCAATCGCGCTACCGGCACCGTTAATGACCGTCAGCAGCGTACCCACAGTCTCGTCAGGCATACCGCCATCGAGCGCACCGTAAATGAAGCGCGCGTTGAAGATGATGACGAACTCCGACCCCACACCGCAGAACATGGTCCAGAAGATGCACCACAGGCGCACCGTGCACAGACTCTGCAGGAAGGTCGTCTGGTACGCGGGAGCGACGTAGTCCACATCGGTCTTCACATCCGCCGCCGTCACGACACGAGGTCCGTTGTTCGCCGGCTCCTTGATCACAGCGGGGATGTCATCGCCGCTCAGTTCATCCTGGAGCTCTTCACGGTAGTTCTGTGGGTGGTCATCAGCTTCGATGGGTTCGTTGCTGTCCATCTCGCAGTCATCCCGGGTGGCGATGACGTCAGTCTTCTTGGTTGTGCGGCGATCAAGCGGGCCCCACGGCATCATCATCAGCAGCAAAAGGGCAGTGATAATAATGGCGATAATGGCGATGATCATCTGCTCGTGCTTTCCCCACTTGAGGAAGGCGGCGAGCGCAACAGTGAGCGGCAGGTACACGGTGAGAATGCAGATGATGCCAATACCGTAGTAGAAGCGCCACATCGGAGGCTCCTGGGTCAGGTAGACGGCGCGCGTACGCAGGCGCTCGGCCTGCTCCGCCTCGGGCATGCGACGGCGCTGCCACTTGGTGAGATGGTAGGGAGGGAGCTTGATGAGCAGCTGGACGGCCGTACCCACGACGACGACGAGGCCGATGAGGAAGTAGAAGTAGTTGGACGGTTGGCCTCTGAAGAAGCCAAGCCAGATGGCCGCGAGAATCGACGAGCCAAGGCCCATGAGTGTCTTGAGGAATGCGACAACCCAGCCCTTGCGCGTGGGGAACACACTCAGCGTGGTAATGACGGTGGCCAGATCGAAGAGCTGACTGCCGAGACTGAGCAGTGCGTTGAACACACAGAACTTCACGACGCTGCCGCTGATGACGCCCTCGAAGGTGAGGCCCATCAGAAGCGCACCGAGGGGAAACAAGATGCAGCCGATTGTGTACACAATGCGAGGTCCAAAGAAATCGAACAGTGTGCCGTACGGAAGCAAGAAGTAGCAGAAGACCATGCCAACCGTGTTAATATTGGACATGTCACGCGTACTATAGCCGTATGTGGTCTGGAGCACTCCGCTGAAGAGGTTGTACGCGTAGCTGGTGGATGCGCAGATGGCCGCGAAGCACGCAGCCGTCATCACGCCAAAGCGATGGAATTCACTCAGCGGCTTGAGGTTTTGTGTGTCGAGTGTGACGACGCCCTCGGCCGCCGACGTCTGCTCAACATCGTCGCATCGAGTGTCTTTCGCTTCTTCGCGTGCCGCCTTGTAAGACATTGTGACGCACGAAATAGAGAGGAAGTGTGATGTGTGATGTGAGTGGTCAAGTGCGAGAGGTGTTTTTTTCGATTGAACTCGTTTTCCTTTTTTTTTTTTTAAGGTTTTTGGTCTCGCTCTTACCTGTTTGTTTTCTGGTCGGGAAATGACAGCGTCAGAGCACTGGTGGTCGCGTTCCACGAAGAAAAATAAGAGGCGAGGAGAGACAACTGGTGTTGTGCCCGGGGGGGGGGGTTGTTTGTTTCGAGAGAAATAAAAATGCGAAATTAGAATGTGGAACAGATGAGCTGGCACTTTTATGTTGGACGTTTCCAGACCGCCTTCTCTGGCAATGTTGTTCTTGAGCGAACCAGCGGTGAGGAGCCGGGGTGGGTGCACGTGCGTGATGACGGTAGGGAGGCGGCAAGCGGGTTTGTGGGCGCAGTGAGGCACAGAGAGAGGGAGGGGAATGATTTTAAGGGACGGATAACAAGAGACGATTGAAACCGAAAAGGTCAAGACGACTTGCAAGCGGGTGATTTGCATTGTGGTTGTGGTTGTTTTTTCCTTGTCCGGTCGTATGAGTACGTAGAGAACACTTCGGGTTCGTCTCTCTGTGCGAACGCATGTACAACGGTGCATTTGACTGCTCTGACTGACGTGCACTAGCAGGTCAGAAAAAACGTGTTCGTCTCCGAGCATCTGATATTTACGATTCTTTTTTTCCCCCCGAGGGTTTTCGGTTCTACTGCCATCCAATTAGTGTTTGAGGGGGAAAAAGAAGAGGTGGACATGGGAGAGAAAAGACCAGAAGAGATACCTCTTCTGTGTGTTCGTCACCACAAGACCTATATCATCAGCGCGCACACACACACATGCACCCTCGACACACACCAAGGTACCGCGCATCTGCGTGTCTCCCCAAATGGAAATTAGATGTGACAACGAGAGGGGGAAATGACAAACAGCAACGCGTACGGTGAGTAGGTTGTGTGTGGGGGGGAGGAGGTAAAATCAAGGTCGTGGTGCATACTTGAGTTGAGTTTCTCTCACACACAGTTCTCCTGCTCTGCTGAATCGCCTTCGTCAACGGCGAGAGGCACACAGCTGCTCCACCAAAGCACAAAAAAAAAAAAGAAAGGGGGTATCGAAGTGAGGAAGAAAAGTAAACCAAATTGGAAAAGAAAACAAATTGTGTATCAGTGTGCAGATATCACGCCGACAGCGAGGTGGATTTGTGGCGGAAACACACGTATATGGAGGTAACCAGCAGCTTTGCTATTCACACACACACACACACACTACGTTACGCGTGGAGGTACAGAGGTGTAGCGTATGTTCGATACCAGATGCTTGTATGCGTTCGCGGTCTGCGGGCTCACACTCTGCTCCGGAAAGCAAGATCTGGTGTACTCATCCGAAAAAAAAAAAGAAAAAACTACATGTGCGAGTTAAAAAAAAAAAAGAAAAAAATAGTGCAAAGACAACAACAACAACACGCGCACGTGCACACGCGAAAAAAAAAAAAAAGTTGACTGCTCAAATGACATCATGTCCACGCATGTGTGAGTGATGTCACCGGCTTGTCTTTTCTCGTGCTTTCTTCGATATTTTTTTTTCCGGCTGTACTGGGGTGTGCATTGTTGTTGTTCTTGTTTTCTTGCCGGGGAGAGAGGGTGAAAAATAGAAAAAAAAATGGACTGCTTTTATCAGCGACACACAGAGAGACGCTTGTGAGACACAGAGGGCGACAGGTCGCCGTGACGGACAGATTACCAGGTCCATCAACGATCAGTCATGTCACTGTGGGTACATAGGAGGTGGCGTTTAACGCGTCACTCGAATTTTCTCTTTTCGTTTCCTGCATTTTTTCATGCGGCAGGTGAAGCCGGCGAACTGACAAAGCAGCTAGTGTGTCTGGGAGGCTTCAGAGTCGGGCGTGGAGGCGATGCTCTCCGTGAGCTGTGCCTCATCACGCAGGCGAGCGCGCTCCGCAAGCACGCGTCGGCAGTAGCGCGAGTAACGAATGTGGACGACGATGTCGGATGCGAAGGCCGAGACGGCTAGACCCAGCATGACGAGCATCGGCATCATCACACACGATTTCCCGAGGCAAGTGCGGTTGTTCTGCAAGGACGCCTTGTGCGAGTACCACTCGGCGTACAGCACACGGTTGAGCAGGATGGCGGCAGACATGTTGGCAGTAAAGCAGAAATTGTAGTGCTTCGCAGGGTCACGCGCGTAGATGGTGCGTGTCACGAGCATCGTTGTTGCCGCCAAAAAACCGTTGCCGAGGGCGGCAATCACGTACGGCAGCGGCAGCGCACGGCCGGGGAGCGTGAGGAAGAGGATCAGCGTGACGATGATGGAGCCAGTCGGGAAGAAGAGGGCGACGGTGATGGGAATGCGCTGCTCGGCCGGGCGCTTCTGGGTCCAAATTTCGAAACCTGACATGAGCAGACGGCCGACCGCACTGCCGACGCCGTTCAGTACCGTCAACAACGCCGAGAGCGAGCTGTCAGGGTCTTTGCCATCCAGCGCGCCCAATATGAACGTGGCGTTGTAGATGACGACGAACTCCGCTCCGGCGACGCAGAAGAAGGTCCACCAGATCCCCCACAACTCCACCGTGCAGAGGCTGCGCCAGAAGCGCTGGCCGTACTGCGGAGCGACGAAATCAACATCGGTCTCAACGGGCGCGTTCTGACGAGACTGAATCTCCGTAGTCGCCACCGCGGCATCGCCGTTGCTGCCGGTGTTGGTATGCGACTTCGTGACAGGAGCGAACTCCGTGTACGTTGGCTCCTCAGCGAGGGCGTCACGGTCGTTCGCGTACACGTTGCTCTCAAGCGCCAGCGCGTCGGCGTCGGACTGGCTTCGCTCGAGGTACTCATCGTCGACGTTGGGGCCTTTGTAGCCGAAGAGCTTGTCGAGGAACGGCGCAGGCACGCAGATGAGGATGCTTAGCAACGTCAGAATGATGGCGACGATGCCGAAAGCACGCTTAAAGGACGTGCCGAGATTCAGGTATGCGACCAGCGCACCCTCTAGCGGCAAGAAGATGATGAGGATGATCATCAGCGAAAAGCCGTAGAAAAAGCGGTAGCGCGGCGGCTCCTGACGCAGGTACTGCGCGCGACGAGCCTCGCGAACACGCTTCTCCTCCTCGCTGAGGCGGCGGGCCTGCATACCGGTGAGATGGTACGCAGGTAGGCGCATGAAGGCGATGAACAGAATGCCAACGAAGCCGGTATACGCCATAAGGAAGAAGAAGTACTTGTCCACGTGGTTGTTGAAGAAACCAAGGTAGATGCAGCCGACAATGGCGGAGCCGAGACCGGTGTAGGTTTTGAGCAGCGCCGTCACGAGGCCCTTGTGTGTGGGGAAATGACTGATGATAGTCATGCAAGACGAGAGATCGAATTGACCGCAACCCGAGCACATCATCGCGTTGAACACGCTCAGCTTCGCCACAGAGCCCTCGATCACGCCGTTGAAGCACAATGCGAGCAGCAGCGTGCCGAGGGGAAAATAAACGGTGCCGATGATGGAAATAGGGATGGGACCAAGGAAATCGTACAAGATACCGTAGGGCATCATAAAGTACTGGACGGCGATACCACAGGTGGAGATTGTGGAAAGGTCGCGCATTGAGAGATTGTAGCGCGTCGTCATGGAGCGTGAGATCAGGTTGAACGCGTAGCTGAACGACACCACAATCGAGCCAGAGAAGGCGAGGAGAAGGAGGAAGAAGCGGTGGAGCTCGCCTACAGGCGGCTGACGGCCTTTGGCCAGGGTTTTGATAAAAACGTCACCGCGTCCTGCATTACTGGAAGACATGGTTAAGAGAGACTGAAGCGACGGGGGAGGAAATGAGAAGGGAAAGGGAAAAAGAGAACGGAACGAGAGAGCTAAAGAAGAAGCGAGGGAAATACTTCGCGAAGATTACCTTCACGGGAAAAAAAAAAGGCAGATGATGTAGAGGGAGAATCGTAGCTACTCTCCTGTATTATTATGAATCTGAAGAAAAAAGGGGGTATTTGTGATCGTACAGTTGTTTGTGCGTGTGCGTGTGATCGGTCGGCATGAGAAGATGCGAAAGGAGTGGGAAACAGAACGAGAGATGAGAGATGAGAGATGAGAGATGAGAGATGAGAGATTAGAGATTAGAGAAAGACGCAAGCAGAAGGCGTACACGCACACGCACACGCATACATCAGAAGAAATACGTTGGCTGCAGTACACCTAGATGTGCCCGGCTTCTTCTCAGCGAGTTTGTGCACACTGCGTGAACTACTGTTTACCTCTTTTTTTTTTTTTTAATGATGTGGCGCCATCTCGGCGTGAATAACATGTCTATGATTCTTGTCGTCACAATTAAAAAAAAAAAAAATAGCAAAACCGGCTGGATGCTCTTGCGACCGCGTGAAGGCAAACGCACATGCGCACGACAGGTAGAGGGAGTCGTCTGCGTGGCGTCTACGCTGAGCTCAGCATCAGATTCTTGTCCACCAGAAAGCACCGCCATGCGTCCCACGCGCTCGACATCGCGCTACCGTCGTCAGCAGTGACGCTGTTCGATTGAGTGCAGTGAGAAGCGAGCAGTCGAGGAAGCACGTGAGCGCTGATCGGCACGTAGAAGAGGTGCTGCCTCGCGTCGTGAGGCCACTCACTGAGCAAGGGGCCAAACAGACGCGGCAGACGTCGCACGCCCTCTTCACCAAGATCGGATGGAGACCGGGATGCGGCCTGAGCGAGGAGGCTCGTCCATCGGTACACAAAGTAGTTCACCAGCAGCCCCGTCACAACGCCAATGGTCTCGGTCATGCCGGAGCCAAGGGGCACCGTCTCAGGTGACGCCGTCCCTTCCACGCGCACCAGCTGGCTCGATGCGAGGCGCTTCAGCCGTGCCGCACAGACAGGGACCGCGAGCGAGGGTCGGAGCCGAGAAGGCGTCGCCGCACGCTCTGCACAATCAAGTACCTCAAGCAGTGGATCCTGCACAACGCGTGTGAGGCTCAGCAAGGTATCTGCCAGGACAGTGCCAATTGAGAACGTTTCTGCGGAGGCGTCCGCCGCGGCCGTTGACGCAGTCAAAGGAGCAGAAGAAGAGGAACGGGCAGACGCATGAGAAGAGGTGTGTGATGTACGCCAGCCGAGTACGGGAGCGTCGAAAGGCACCACCATTTCCCCCACGCCTTCGGGCTTGTTTGACGCGCTGTGCGGGCAGTGCCGATCCGCGGACGGCGTGCCCATCCCACCCCTCACCTCTTCTGAGACCTTCTCTGTGCCTCGCGTTTGAACATCCTCGTCGCGGGGTCGCTTCGTGAGTGGCAGCGTTTGACGCATAGGTGTCCGTGTGGGCGTCGATGCCGCTTCCCCTGCGGGGCCATGAGGTGAAGACAGAGGTGGGGGTGCTCGTGTGGAGAAAAGCTTGAGCCGCCGGCGCGGTGCCCCAGCCGATGTCCGATCGGATGCCTCACCGTGTGCATCGCTTGTCTGAGCGATCACTTCCTTTCTTTCCGCATCGGCGTGATCGTCCGCATTCTCATTCGCATACTTCTGGCACTCGACGTCCTCCTCCCCTGGCTCCTTTTTGCACGGAGCTGCCGGTGCCAGGTGGGGGACGGGCGCGTCTGCTTCCGGCCGCGGCGGTGTGTTCTCTTTCTTCTTCTCTACGCGAGAAGCACACGGAGGCCACACACCAGTCCCACCAACACCCGCGTCGATGATGCTGTGGGCGTACACATCGTAAAGTGTGTGCAGGCGCTCGTTCAGTGCGTGGTGTAGCACCTCGAGAGGTGCCACGTGAGAAGAAGACGCGAGAGAGGACGATGGCGCGCCTGCCGAGACGGCAGTGATGGCTGTGCAGAGTGACCACACCTGGTCCAGTGCGCGGAGCTGTACCCATGGATGCCTGAGCAGCACCGCCACGACCGTTGTCATGGAGCGGAAAGGCGACCGCACAGGAACAGCACCCAGCGAGGGGGCTTGGGTGGGTGGCGGTGCAGGGGTCAAACACGTAAGCATGTGCGCGTACGCGTCGTCCTCCGGATCGCGTATTTCACTCAGCGACGAAGGAATAAGCAGCGGTGCGGGGTCGTATGACAAGAAGGAGAAGATGGCCTCAGAAGGCTCCGTGAAGGTAGTCAACGCCTCTGCTGCCAGTGGTGGATTCGAAAGCGTTGAGGGTGACGCCACACCCCATGGCGGAGTCCATGACGATGGGGAAGAAGGTGCGCAGTCGATCAGGATACGGCGAATCAGAGCCCGCGGTGACGATGCACCTTCGCCGTTGATCGCCTCCAAGGTTGCTGACCACACGTCGTGTAGAGGTTCAAGACGACTTCGAAGGTATAGAGCAGTGGCGCTCTCGCCTGCCGTCGCCAGCAGCAACAACGCAGCAGACACGGCTCTGTGCGTCTCTCGCATCGTGTGGTCACGCGCACTCAAGGAGGAGGCGGTGCAGGGGGCGGTGATCGTGTCGGGCACAGACCCCACACACGTGTCCGGCACGCCGTAGCAGGGGCCGTACGCCTCGACGCATCTTAACATGTGTGTGGCCGCCATCACAGCCACAGAGGTTGACGAGCGCGGAGAAGAAAGCGCTGGCGCGCGTGCCGCCCGTCCTTCCGCCATCATCCTCGCGTCATCGGACGCCTGTGTGTGCGTGCCGACGCAGTCTAGTGCGTGTGCAAAAAACGCACTGGCCGCGATGGAGGCCAGCACCTCGTGTCCCATCCCCGCCGTCTGGCCTGCAGAGTCATCGTCGTCATCGTTGTCATCGTCTCCATCGTCGCCTGCCCTCGCTGGCCCGGCGTCTTCGAGTGCGACGCCCGTGCGACAAGAAGCAGGGCCTGGCGAACACGCGGAACGACCAGAACGGCGTGAGGCACGCGCCGCGACCTCGGCGAGGCTGCGGGCGGCGACGAAAGGTGTGCGTGTGAACGGTTGCGACACCAACGCTTGAGCAAGTGAGCGGAAGCGCAGCGCATCCATCACCTCACCACGCACCGTGGTCTCCGCACTCTTGGCATCCGCACCGTTCTCGCCCCCGCCATCGTGCCCGTTCGCTGCCGTTGGCTCGCCTTCGGTGGCGAACGGTGCGTCGACGTAGAATGCCGCGAGGAGGAAGTAAACGTGTGCGTGTATTCGCGCCTCGAAGCCGCTCGGTACGCTCAATGCAAACCACTCAAGGTAGGCCGATGGCGTGGCGCGCAGAAGTGGTCTCTCCAGCAGCTGTTGGCAGTCGCGCCACGTCACGGGGTGTACGAGTCGCTGTGCGTTCTCGTCCGTGTGCGTAGGGGGTGAGAGGAGAAAACGGAGGAGAGCGGTGCGCGCGTCCAGCGACGACAGGAACGCTGCGAGCCACACCATCGGTGGCAGTGCCGTCACGCTGCACACGCTCTCGGATGAAACGAGGTCAGAGCGGCAGGACGGTGCCAACCGTAGCAAGGCACAACGCTGAGCGTACGCTTGAACGACGGCGGCTGCTGTCTCCGCTGCGCCGTCGGTCGCTGGGAGGATAGTCGGCGATGTTGTGAGGCGTGGCTTCTGGTGTGCGTACTGGGCCTCCCAGAGCGCAGAAAGCACCCAGTGGACGACGGAGTCGTGCGCGGCCGCACAGGGTGTCAGCGGTGGATCAGCAAGTACAGAAAGCGGCGGCATCGGTCCCGACGAGGTGCCCGGAAACGGCGGGAGGGCGGCGACATCTGTCCAGAGGAGGGACCGCACCGGGAGGCACCTGGCACCTCCCTTGTCCATCAGCGCGCAGGCCATGCGTCCGCGGTGGTCACTGAGAGTGTGTACCTTTCCATTCGACATGTCTCCACAGGTCGCAGCAGAGCTGGCTGGCGTGTTCATCGCCTGCGTCAACGCAAGGCTGACGCGGCAGCACAGCTGGAACGCGAGCTGGTTGGCGTCGGACTCCATCTGGTGGCTCAACAGCGCCTTCGCCCCGCCATGGGGGCTCGTCCCTGCGGGTGAGGGCTCGTGCGATCGGGTATCCAATTCGAGTGCCGCGCAGACAACATCCATACTACGACGATTCAGAAAAGGAGCCAAAATCTGAGGAAAGCCGAGTGTCGACAGAATAAATAGATGTCAAGAGAGAAAAACAAGGGCTACAGCAGACAGAAGAAAAGAAATGACAGAGTGTGTCTGGTTAGGTATTGAAGGGTCGCTGCGAGCGATGCGATCCTTTATGCAGCAACAAAAGCGAGCTTTTCTCTTGTGAGCTCTGGATTTTGTGTGTGTGTGAGAGGAGAGAAAGGAGAAAAATGTGGAAAGAGCGCATTGTTGTTGTTTTGTTTTGTTTTTTTTTTTTTTTGACCCCGCTTCCGTTTGTCCACGCATGCGGCGCGGCTGCGATGGAGTGAAAAGAACAAAAAAAAAAAGAACGAAAAGACCAGAGCGGTGAGATCCTGTGTGCCCTAGACTCGGGGGTTTTCTTCTTTCTGCGGAGTGAGAGAATAGAAAAAGACCCACGTTTCCGGTAGCGTCATCTTGGCCGAACCAAGTGCAATTACGCACCATTCGGCATCGCTACCGCAGCGTGTTTGGCTCCAGCTTGTCTAGACACGTATGTGTGTGTGTGTGTGTATGTGGGAGAGCTTGTTTTACTTAGCGAGCGATGGCACACATGACGATTCCACTTTGAACGAGAGAGTGAGAAAAGCGGTGACCCTCACAGTGGCCACTTCTTCTTTCTTTTCTTTTTTTACCCCTTTCCCCTCTTCCTATCCAACAAAGCAAGCGAAATCGGTTCGCATGCTTGTCTACCCGGAAAGAAGACCAACCAAACAGGAACAACTGTTCGACCCTTCCGTGTGTGTGTGCGGGCGCGCAGAAGGTGGGACAGGCAGAAGAGGCGAGACAGCTGCCAGTAAACAGCAGAGCGCTCATGGCATCGAAACGGACCGAGCGCGAGAGCGCGAGAAAGAGATAGAGACGAGTAAAGTGAAAAGAAGAAAAAAAAAGGGGGAAAACAAGTGGAGAGCGGGAGCTTCATTTCATTCGGTCGAGACTCGCTATGACGGGCAGCCACGTGCTGGGAGGCTGCTAAACCAGCAAGAACAGCACGCGCGTTAGACAAGGCGTGACGAGGCGTCGCGCGTTCAACCTTGAAGAAGCGCAAGAGCGAGACTGTGAGGAAGAACACAAAACGGGAAAAAGAAAAAGAGCATTTTTATCTGGAGAAAAAAAAGCACTGGAGACACAAAAAAAAAACACTAGGGGATAAGATGAGAGAAGGTTTCCCTCATTGCCTCTCTCTCTCTTTTTTTATCTCAGCTTCGCCACATTTTTCGCTTTACGTGCTAGGAAGCGGTCGAAAAGGAAGGGAAGCGGGACGAGAACAGCGCCAAAGCGGACAGTGTGAAGGGGCCCGTGGAAGACGACCAAAAAAAAAAAGTGAAGGAAGACGCAGAAGATGGAAATGAAGCAGTAGCTCAAAAAAGAAAAGAAACGAATACTATTTTTTCCCCTACTACTCTTTACGTTTAGTTTATCGTGTGTATGCGCTCTTCTCCTTCAAATCCACGTTGAGCATTTCCTTCGTTTTGGCTCCCTCCCTTCCAGCCCACACTCCAACGCGTCCTCTCCCCGCAGACGCCTGTTCCTCTTAGTACTTCTTCAGGTATTCGGCCACCAAGTTCACGCCGTAGCCCGTCGCGCCGACAGTGTCAAAAGAGGGAAACGCGATGTCCACGTGGATGAAGTCGCCCTTGAACTTGGCGCTCAAGTTCTGCTCGACGAAGTAGCCGCCGCACGCGACGCCGTTCTCGCCTGTGTGCATGATGTTACGCATGTCCGCGCAGGGGCTCTTGTACTGTGGTTTGTGGAACTCGGGGCAGTACAGAACAGGGAAGCACATGTCACCGCACGCGAGACCAGATGCGACGACGTCTCTCTCCGCGTCAGGGTTGTTCACGTAAACGGCAGCGTGCTTCGTGCCTGTGGCGATGAGCTGCGCGCCGGTGAGAGTAGCCATGTCGATGAACACATCCGGTACGAAATCCTGTTCGTTCGTCGCATAGAACGCGCCGTCACCGAGGCAGATGCGGCCTTCGGCATCCGTGTTCTTCACCTCCACGGACTTGCCGGACTTCATAATCACGATGTCGTCGTTGCGGAACGCGTTGGGACCGATGGCGTTATCCGCCAGGCACAGCGTGACGCTGATGTTGGCGATGTTGTGGTAGTGGTCCTGCTGGACCTGCATGTTCCGCACGACGGCGATAAAAGCGCCGAAGACACCTGCCGAGCCGCCCATGTCCGTTTTCATATTACACATGTTCACCGCGGGCTTCAGCGCGAGACCACCGCAATCGTACACCAGACCCTTGCCGACCAGCGAGACGTTCTTCGCGCTACTGCCCGCCTTGGGGTTGGTGTAGCGAAGCGTGACGAGTGCGGGTGGGTACTGCGCGCATTTGCCGACATTCCAGATACCACCGTAGCCCTTCTCACGGAGCTCTTCACCCTTGATGACGGTAATGTCGGCTCCGAGCATCTTCGCGTACGCCTCGGCGATCTCCGTGTACACCACAGTGTCGAGCACACACGTCGGCGTGTCCACCAGGCGCTGCGCCAATTGGACGGACGTGCATAAGTTCTCGAGCTCAGCTGCAGAGGTCGCCTTGCCGTTCACCTTCTCACCGGTGAAGGCGGCGCGGGAGGCGAAGATCAGGTTCACGCGCACGTTCTGCACAAGCGAGGCGTGCGATGCCGCGTCCGCCTTGGTCGTGTAGGAGTGCGGGCAGGCGCGCGCCACTGCTGTGGCGACGGCGGCCTCGGCACCCGCCGGAGCGCGCACGTACACATCCACGTGGTGTTCCTCCTTGGTGGACAGTTCGGCTGTCACGCTGGTCACCGCGCTGGCGATGGCATCAGGGCGGTGCGGGCAGTTATTGCGAGAGGCCACCGTGGGCAGTGGGTGGACCGTGACGGACACGTACTGGTTGTGGAGCTTGGCCAAACAAACGACAGGAGAGCCACCCTCTGCGCGCTTGATCGCCTCAGCCACCTCCGGACAGTAAATCGGCAGACTCTCGACGGCGCTCTCCTTGAGCTGCGCGGGAGTACCAATAAGAATGGCGTGGGCCGACACGGACTTGACGGTCTGGGGGTCGACGATGCGCACGGTGCCCTTAAAGTTGACGCATGAAGCAACGTAATCGTCGATGTTCTTCTCCTCCACGACAGAGTTGGAACGCAGGCGCTTGGGCATGATGATTGCAGCGGCGATGTCTTTGGGTTTTTTTTTTAAAGTTCAGAACAGGTCAGCGAATAAAGGTTCAATTCGCTTCTTGCAATGAGTCAAAGACGCGTTGGGTGTGTGTGTGTGCGAAAACGATGAAGGCGAGGAAACTGTTGGGCCCGATGACGTGCACCAACCCGGAAAGAGAAGAACGAGTCACGACAGACGGAGAAATTGGGAAGGGCAGCAGAAAGGAGGGGTGTGGAGGAAGAGTGGGTGGGTAGGTGTTGCAGTGGTCATGCACGATGTGGCACGGAAGCGAAGGCACATGGACCGAGAGAGGACGCGTGTGGCGCTGAGAAGACGCACACACGCACACACACACATGAACGGCGTTGCTTTGGCATAACGTCCACCAAAGCGCACCCGTTGACGCGATGCGCTGGTACGTGAGACCTGTCGTCACCGCAAATCAGACCCTCCCCCCCCCCCCCCCCATCGGACGGTCCGAATATCATGGCAGAGAGCGGCGCAGGAAGTGAGCAGGAAAAGGTACCTTGACAGCCGCACACGGCTCAGCGAGAAGACGATGTGAGTGAGAAGAGTGATATCGCAACACTCCCATCGTACGCATCATCTTGTCAAGTTCGGCGGTCACGCTGCCTGCACTCTTTTTTTTTTTTTTTCCGTGTTTCGTTATAATTTTCTTTTTGTTGTTGTTGTTGTTGTTGTTGTTGAACGGAAAGGAAGTCTCTACGTCAGAAAGTGCCATCAAGTCACCTCGCCGTCAGTTGGACGAGGGGCGGGGGAAAAAAAAGACAAGGCGAAAGATTATTTAAAAAGGGGGGAAGTAGAGCCCGCCACACCCCCACAAAAAAAAAAAAGACAATGGTGAAGAAAAGAAAAGGAAAAAAAAAAGAAGGAAGCGAACGGGGCACGCACCGCCATCACCGAGAGCCGGTGCTCACAAAACGAAATAGCTCGGTGATGCGCGTGAGGGTCCGGATAATGCGAGGTACGGTCGCAATAAAGGTCGAAAATACAAAAATAAAGGCTTAAACGAAAGAAACAAAAAAAAACAAAGAGCGATGGAACAACGGCGCACATAGATGTATGGTCTCGTCTGCACACGGATCACTTCGCTCGCTTACCTTGTGATGTCGAGGTACCTTCACACACGAATCCTGCGACACTACAAACTATTTTTCAATTGGATCTCGCCAGCTGCGGGAGTTTGTGGTTGTCCCGTATTGGCTCTCTCTCTCTGACCCTGGAGGGTTTTATATATTATTTCGTTCATTTCCTCGTACCCCGCACCCTCCTCTTCTTCTTCTTCTTTTTTTTTCTAGTTGAGGCATTTTTAAACGCATCAACTGTACACACGAAAAAAAAAAAGAAGAAGAAGAAGAAGCGAAGAGAGCTTAATCGAAAAGTAGTTTTGTTTTAAAGCGATTGAACCAAATACTGGACGACCTGAAAAAGTGCGATGAGTCACGAAGACGAATGCGGCCACGCACGATCAAGCCAGACAGTCAAGATTCGCACGTAATACAAAGAAAGAAAAAAAAAGAGAGACAGGCTGGTAAACAGAAAACGGAAAGAGGGTAGAATCAAAATAATGAGCGAATCAAACAAGGCAATGAAGAAATGAAGGGGAAAAAACGAAACAATAATATCACCACAAGAATTTTCAAAAATAAGTGGGACCTTAAAAAAGAAGTGAAACAAAAAAAAAAGACAACACTGATTTAAGGGTCATTTCTTTTTCTTTGAAAGCTTTCGGCGAAATCGTCCCCTCGAACAAGCGACGCTCCTGTGCGTATCCACTAGTCAACGCTGTTGTTCTCAAACAAAAGCATTTGTGTTCGTTTTCAAGCGTCGTGTGCCTTCTTCCCAAGGAGGCATCACGCCGAAACTCGACTCGATGGATGTCGTGAAGGTTACGATTCACGGTGCCGCACGCTTGAATACGTCTGTTGTTGTTGTTGTTTTTTGGGGGTAAGAGTCGTTCCCCAGAGCGACAAAGAAAAAGAAAAAAGAGAAAAAAGAGTATTTTTTCCGGGTGTTTTTTTGTTTCGCAGTTGCGATTCGAATCAACACACGCGCGGGCATTTAGTTCGTCCCTCTTCGCAGAGATGGGTAGCTGTGGTTGCCGTATCAGCTCATTTCTGATTGAAAGAAGAAGGAAGAAGAAAGAAAAGACCACGATGTGTTCTGCGTATTTTCTTTGGGTGTCTTTTTTTGTTGTTGTTGTTGTTGTTGTTGTTTTGTTTTTTGGGATCGGGGAGCATCACATACGGTGAAGTGACAAACAAACACACTGCGCAAAGCGGTTCCCAGTATGTTCGAACCTCCCGCTTGACATCAAAGCGTGAAAACAAAAAAAAAACATAAATGGTAACAATAGGTGGATGTCGGTAGGACGGCAGGCCACAGCTGGTTTAGCTAAAGAGAGGTGTTGACAGGAAATTAACAAGTCAAAACTTAGATGAGAAGATAGGGCTGTTGCGGAGAGACGCTACAACTTGTGGGTGCCATGCTAGTCTCCCACACACACACACACAGACACATGCCTGGCGGGAGAGAAAAGTGCAGAGTTCACCTCGTTGAATCGTGTTGATTTGATTTATTTTTATTTTCCGCATACAGACAGAGTGAGCATGCGCGCATCAAAAAGGAGTGTGCGTGTGCTCAACCGCCTCAGTTATAGCAGTTGCTTCCACGTTTGAGTTAGAGAATTAGTATTTTTTGAGGACGCTGCGCGTAAAGTGACGAAAAAAAAAAAAAGATGTCGTTCTCGTTGAGCACTCAAACCTTTTTACTTCTTTTATTCGGCACTGTAGGTAGTGGTGTTTTCTGTTTTGTTTGTTTGTTTGACGTGCACATGGAAAAAAAAAACGAGTGGAAATCGGAAAGCGAAGAAGACCACTGCAGTCCCCAGAGTCGGTATTCGCGAGTACCACTGGACGGACGAGAGCTGACTGTGAAGCAGTACCGTGCGTACGGCTCATCTGTTCAGCAACAAGGGAGAAACGGTGCAAGAAGGATATGAGCGTTTCTCTCACTGGAATTGTAGTCAATCTCCGATGTGTGTGACTGGGTGTCTTTGCATAGCCCATCACGCGCTCGTCAAAACAGTTTTTTGCAAAAAAGAAAAAAATGTACAGACTGAGAGGCGAAATAAAAGTAAGAAAAAAAAAAGGAGAGAAAGATGTAGCACGCTGTAGCCGTGAGTGGTCACATAGGCGCTGACAGGCGCGGTTCAAATAGGCGTACGAATGCGCTTGGCGCACATCGTGTACGTACGGGCTTTTGATGAATTCCTTTCTGCTCAGCAGCTGTTGAGTGTGAGGGGAAAAACAGAGCGAAAAAAAAAAAGCATGAATTCGCCACGCAAAGCCCACAGCTCCAAAAAAAAAAAAGATAACAATTCAAAAGAGGGGTTTTCACTCTCAATCAAAAAAGCACAGCATGTCAGCACAAATCACCGCATGCGTCCGTGCGATCTCTTGCCAGATTTGGTTTCCTTCGTCTTGAGATTCAAACACAAGAGAATGTCAGAGAAGCGCTCTAGGCATTCCCTTCTTGTGCGCGTGTGCGTGGAACTCACAGCGCCGTTGTGACGGTGAGCCTCTTGACCAACAACTTTTTCCCGAACAAAAAGCAAATGATATTCACCGTCTGTGTTCGATAGTGCAGAGTGTGGGGAAAAAAGGGAAGAACGGTACGATGTATGCCTTGTGAAAAGGGGGGGAGTAGACAGAGCTGGTTGGGATGTGAACAAGAAAACGGGAGTAGCACTGCAAACGACGAGTGGTCGCATATGTTGGGAAATAAGTGCGAGGGAAGAAGAGAACAAGAGAACAACAGAGAACAGAAAAACAGAGAGGAAGAGCAACATGTAAAACAGAACAAAACATTAAACTACTCGGAGCAACAATTAAAGAGCACATGAAAAAGACGAGAAAAAAAAGAAAAAAAAGATGAAGAAAAAGAATGACGGAGGTCATGTGCTGTCAACCAAAAACAGAAGACAACAAAGCCAACAGCGGGATAATCACAGAGCCGAAGGGGGCAAAGGGGCGGAGAAACACACAGACGAAGAACCGCGAACTCTTCTGTTTGCGCACAAAAAAAAAAAACTATACACGCAACATGTACGGGGGAGGGAAGACCAGGTGTCTACACACTTGATATGTACGTGAGCCGGATACCTCCGTGCCTTCGCAGTGAGGTCATGGCACGTACACACACACAAAAAAAAAAAAAGGTGGAAGACGGAGAGAAAAAAAAAAAAGAAAAAATGAAGGACAATCAGACCACTACGAGGTAAAAAGCACGGAAACAAGACGGGACAAAAGAAAAAAAAAGAAGAAGAGAGAAGAGAGAAGAAAGAGAAGTAAAACCAGGACAGCCAAAAAGATAGGAGATAATGAAAACAAATCGAAAAGAAAAGCAGAAACAGCGATCGTATTGAAAGCCTGCCATAAATTTCGACGTAGTACAAACAATGAAACGGGAAGTGGAGACAGCTCGCATCTGTTGAAGCATCACGTGCAGGAGGAAGGACTCACCTACCACGAGTTGTGAGGACCCTGTGGTAGTGGTCCAGCCAGGTCAGGCGCGCGCAGTGAGTAGTGGCACACACCAAAAGATCCCGCGCCCTGTCCAAGGCCCTGAGAGGGTCCACCCGCACCGTTCAAAACACCGTAGTGCGAGGACGCCGCACGGTAGGCACCTTGCGTGCCGCTCGCACCAAGTCTGTTCGGGTGACCCTGCGCATCCTGCTGACCCTGAGGCCCCAAGCTGCCAGGCGCAGCAACGTTTGTGTAGAGCGGATGTGATGAGCCCCCCAGGCTCTTCTGGTATGCGTTGATGTCAATGTGGTTGCCGTTGTTCAGCTCGGCGAACTGCCTGTGGCTGGCCAACCCGTCGCCCGCAATGTGTGAGGAGGCCTCACCTGCGCGCGGTGGCAAGCCCGATCCGGCGACGTTGAAGCTCACGCTGGACCGTCGCTGCTCCGATTCGCGGGAATTGGCCGGAGACGGTAGAGAAGAGGCGCCCGCCTCTGCAGAGGGCCAGTCGCCACTCCCGGGAGGTGTTGGAGTCACCCGCAAGCCCTGTTCGGCGTCCGCGACTGCGACCATCGCGTTCGAACGCGATAGTCCCGCTGTTTGCAGGGTGCTGGGTGTGGGCGCGAGGGTGGGAGAGGTCATTGGTGTACCGGACTGACGAGAGGAGGGCGCACCAACGCCAAACCTGGGGCTTGCGCTGCCGCTGCATGCGGAAGACGGCGACGTGTATGTCACCAGCGGGCTAGCGGCCGCGTTCGGCAGCGTCAGCTGCAGAGCGAGGGTCGCATGCTGGGGTTGTTGCTGTTGTTGCGACTGTTGCTGCTTAGAGCGGTGTCTGTCAACGGAAGCCATGGGAAGGATTTGATCGAACGGAACAAAGGCTGGATGCGGGGGTGTCAAGTTCGGTGGGTTGGCGTGACGATCAGCCGATCGCGAGACCTCAACCACGAGTGGCATACAGGGTAACCCGTCGGTTTGATAGTGTCGTGTTTGCTGCGGTAGTCGACGCACATCCTCGCAGTACTCCTTCAACTGCACATACTGCTCCATGGTCTCCGCATACCAGAAGCCGTGTCGATCCATCAGCACGCGGCAGCGCAACAGGTACAGCAGACGCCACACCGCCGAGGTGCGCACCCTGGCGACAAAGGACGTCTCTGAGCGTGGCTCCATGCTGACAGTGAAGCCGAGAGTCTGCGGCAGATGCATCAGAGCGCTGACTTTCGACATTACCGTGTTCACAACGCGAGCGCGATCACGCAGCTCACACGGGAACATTTGAATGAAGATCGGCACGGTCGGCGCGCTCTGAAGCGGAGGAACGGCGACACACGCGATGGGCACTGGCGGCGTACCACTGGCCACAGCAGCGACCACCGCTGGGCTCGACAAACTGCTGTTGTCCACCCGCGACTTCCCTGGCGAGCTGCCCATCACACTGCTCTTGTGGGTCTGCGCACCCCACTGCGTGCCGATCACTGTTGTCGGTGCGAGTGTGGTGCTGGCGGCTGTGGAGGGCCCTGCTGGAATCACGTTCCCCTGGGCGTCGATCACGCCACCATCCTCGTACGAAACGTACCGGAGCACACCGGCGAGCGCGCCATGTACGTTGGCCGTTTTACGCGGCACGTTGGGATTCGAGGCGTCACCAAGGATGAGCAGCGACGTGCCCGACGCGTGTGGTGCGTGTGGGGATGATGAGGGCAGCATCAGGCCTGACTGTAGCGCAGAGGCCGAGAGGGGAGTGAGCTGCGGCGCAGGAACGGAACGCAGCTGCTGCGGGCAGAGCGAAGACTGTTGCTGCTGTTGCTGCTGTTGCTGCTGCTGCTGCCGGTGAGCCTGTAGGTGCTGCTGAAGCGCGGCTGTCTCGGCGGTGGGGTAGCTGCTGTTCCCATAACCCTGTGCGGGCGTCAGGGAGGAAGGCAGCACGTACAGCTGTGGAATGCCCGTGACGGACTCAGATGAGTACATCGCCAAGTTGTTGCCGGCAGACGTTTGCGGCAGGGCTATCCCCGCGACGGTATTACTACCGCTCGCGCCTCTGCCGACTGCGACGCCCCGCGTGCTGCTTCCGACGCTCCCACGCGGCTGTGACTGAGACGGTGCCGCGCGCGAGTCGAAGGTGGGCATCAAGCTGATCATCCCACGCTCGCCGCTCCACAAGCTCGGCTCCTCGGAGCTGATGCCGAACGCCGATTGCGCGGATACACTCATGAGCATGGAATTCAAGGTGTAGACGGGCTTCGCGACCTGCGACGTGTACGGCGAGGATGACGGAGAGACGGTGTCCGCGTAGGTGGCGCTCTGCGTTGTGGCACCGAGAAATGACTGCAGTGCGAACTTCGATGTCGTGCCGTTTCCCGGCGCAAGTGCGATCGGTGTGGCAGTGAACACGCTGTTGTGGGAGCCGTCAAACTGGTTTGCGTTGCCGTACACGCTGCTGTTGTTGAGGCCGCCCTGCAGAGCGATGCTATTGTTGGCCAAAGAGGCTTCGGGGTAGAAGCTGGAGCCGGGACCCAACGACTGATTGGGGAAGCCACCACCACTCGCACTCGCGCTCGTCGCGTGCGGATCGATGCTCGCCAACAGCGAGTTTGGCGCTGCGTAAACATCCATTGGAAAGCCAGATCCACCTTCGGGACGAGGCACTGACGATAGACACCAGCCCTGTGCGGAGTGCGTCTGCGAGGACGAGGTCGAGGCAGAGCCTGCCTCAGGTACTTGAGAACTGTTTACCGAGGTAGCGGGGGTCAGCGAGTAGCCCACGGTGGCAGCACGGATGGCGAGCGAGCCGTCAGGGTGCGTGTAGACCTGTGGCGCGATCTGATGCGGGAACGAATGGTGGGTCCGCGACGGCGGGGGCGGCAGCTGCTGTGGTCTCAGAGAGGTCGCCAACGGGGCAGAGGTGGCATGGCTGTGACTGGGACTGTGGTGATGACTGGATGATTCCTGCGCACCCTGTGAGCTGTGAGACTGTGAGGGTGGGGATGGCGGAGGCACAACGGATCCCGCCGCCTCCGTGGTGGGGTCCGTCAAGTGCCGCCCATTCCCACCACGTCCGTGGCCCTGGAGCGGTTGAAAACCACTCAATGGTGGTGCGTGGTGACCCGCCAGGTGCGCTCCAGATGCGTGCGACTTGAGACTGTTCGTCCCCTGCGCCATCGAGACATCAGCGACAGCGCTTGAGGTCCGTGCAAGCTCAGCGGCGTCAGAGGGCTTGCGGCTACCATCTGCGGTACGCTGCTGCGTGTGCTGTGTGTGCGGGTGAAGAGGCGGCTCAGCGACCGGACTGCTGATCAGGGCCGCCATCGCAGTGCTAGGAACGAAACTGTGTGTCCCGTTGTGAGCGGACGTGGGTGAGTCTGAGTGACGCTCCTCCTGCTTCTCGATGCCATGGCAGGACGGCGGCACCAGCTCGCTGCGACTGTCGGGTGCAGACGCACGCGGTCCCAGTGGGCGTCCGCGATCAGGGCTCTGAAAAAACGGTGAGGTGGCACCCTGCGGGACTTTGGAGAGGCCACTGCTCGGTGTGGGTACCACACACCATGGGCTGTCACCAGAGTCGCCTGCGTCACCGTCGTCGTCGTCACTCTGACGGTGTACGGAAAGAGAGGTAGAGATGTCGCGTGTGATTAGGGTTGGCGGCAACTGCGGCACGATAGGCGGGGCGGCGTCGGCTATCGACGCTAGCACACTAGCACCGTCGCCTGTGCTGTGACTTCGGCTCTGGATGTGGCTCTGACTCTGGCTTTGACGGCCGAGGTCTTGGAACGAAGACGTCTTTCCAACTTCGCTCTCCGGGCCCTGTTCGCTCTCAATCAGGAAATCCTCCATGTACTGTCGCACGACCTCATTCTGCTCCCTCTGTGAGCCAGCGGACGAGGAAAGGGGCTCCTCGTCACTCTCTATGGTGTTCGTGCTGTGAGAGGGTTGTTGCCTTGCCGCGAGCGTGCGCGACGATCGGGCGCGGGCGGTGGCAGTGGGGAGCGGAGACTGTGCCGGCACCGTATCCGCGGTGACCGCAGTGCCATCTGTCGGTCGATCAGGGCACTGGCTTGTCTTGTGTGCTGGCACGTGTCGGTTTTGACTCATGTTCGTTCGTCTTCGGTCTACTCGGTCAGCGCGATGGATGCACGCGATGGCGGAGTTGGCTCCTTCTGTTCCTGCTGTTTCTACTCGTGCCGATGCGGCGCCTATCGTTTTCTGCTTTTTCGTCCTCTTGTGGCAAGAGAAGAACGCTCACAGACTGCGAAGAAGACTTCGCGTTGTGTGAGAAAGCGCAGACCTCTTTGTCAGCAGGAAGACAGGAAGAAGAAGAAGACAACGCGCGCTTCGTTGGGCAGCGAGAGCAAACGTCTAGTGGTGACGACTAGACTTTGATCGTGACGCTGTGACAGTGAGAGAATGAGAAAAAAAAAAAAGGAAAAAGAGCAGCTTGCCGTTTGCGTGACACCTTCTCGGTGACTTCGATGGTGTTGCTGTCAGTGCTGTTCTTGTCGAGCACACAATACCTACCTCGTGTGTCTGGGTGTGTGTGTGTGTGTGCTTCTTTGTCGGTCAAGGCACTCTTATTATAATAAGCTTTGGAGCTTCTCCAAATGGATTCGCCCACTGATTTACGGCTCTTGGTGATGGAAGAGAGGGGGTGGAGGGGCTTTTTTTTTTGTTTTGAGAAGAGGGCGTTAAGAAAAATCGAGTGAAGAACAGGAGCAGAATTTAACAAACACGCGAAACGACAGAAAGAACAAAAAAAAAAACAGAGAAAAAAAAAAGAATGGGAACAAGGAGAAACGCTCCCCGATGATTTGACTGGACTGTGTTACCGGGGGGGGGGACTGAGTGAAGTTGTGGGCAGTGTGGAAGCTAAAGCACGAGATCGCAGAGGATAGTACTTACCGCGGGGTTTGTTACTTCGTTCTTCTTCTTCAGTTTTCCTTTGATTGCTTTCCGTGGAGAGCGACGCCAGTGTGGACTGAAGGACGTGAAAAATAGAGACTCAAGGTTGGTAAGGGCGGAGAAGAAAGGGGGGACGGCGACTTCTGTGCGGCGACCAACAGGGAGAGAAGTGAAGAAAAAAAAAGTCAATAAAGCTATGCGATGAGAAAAGCAAAAAGTAAGGAACGGCTCACCCTTGACGGCTTTTCGTTTCTCCGAGATTTCAAATGCGTCGTTAGCTGTTGTGGTGCAAGCGGCCTGAGTGGACGTACGTACTTGTTTGTTTGTTTGTGTGCGTGTAGTGCAACGGAAAGGTACTGTCTGCCTTGTTGATTTGACGCCGAGTGTGGTAGCGATAAAAAAGAAAAAAAAAGAAAAAAAAAAGGCGATGGTGATGGAGGAAGAAATGAGAGGAGCAGAGTTGGTTGCGATTGTGTTGGTATGATTTGGGTGTGATGGTGGCGAGAGGACTTCCGCCAGTAGCACGCGCGTTCTCGTGTTCTCCCTCCACGTAGATGGTGCAGGCTGTTCCGCGAAAAGCATTACACCCGCTCACTCAGCCACTTGGGCACGCACGCGCGGGCAGACGGTCAATGGCTCTGTGCTCAGAATGCAAAAGGAAAGAGACACAGCTCTGCAGGAGAGAAGGCATGTGTGTTCGCGCAGCCTGTTCACAATGATGTTCCCTTTCGAACCTGTGTCGGACGCCGACATGTGCGGCTTCTGATGTGTGCGTTGGTGCTCTGTTGAGGCGAAGGAATGAACAACAGAGTTAGCGTCTTACCGCCGTCAAGGCAGACCGGCGCACACGAAGATCAACATTTTTCTTTTTTTTTTTTTCTTCTCTCACTTTGTCCTCATCTTAGTCGGATGCATTTGTTACTGACGTCGCTTAGTCAGATTAGCACAGCACGCAAAGACGTGCGATTGCGAAGGAATCCGCGACCGCGGGCAGACACGCCCACGTGTTTCCTGTTTCCACGCGGATACCAAAGGCACGCGTCCCATATGTGCGGGCATTGTACGCGCCACCCCTCTAGTACAGAGGTCCCTCATCGTCATCGGAGGAGCCGAATCGTTTCCGACCTGCGCGGCGGGTGTCATGTGAAGGACCGTGGTGTGACCTACCGCCACCCCCACTTGTGGGCGAGCCGCGGTGAGAACGATGTGCGTCGTGTCCACGTCGGTCTCGCATCGCAGAAGACGAGGATGCCGTGCGATGCCGGTCACGCTCACCATCTCGTGAAGAAGTCCGGTAGGCATCGTACCCGCCGCGGTCGCGTACGTGACTGTCGCCTTCACGCCGATGAGAGGCGTAGGATTGACGGTGCTGAGAGCCACTGCTAGTAGGACCTTGCTGGCTGTACGGGCGGTGGTCGTTGTTGTGGGTGTACTGCGAGTGGTTCTCCTGCCGGAACCCACCGCCGCTTCCGCCATGACTGCTTGCCGAGACGTACGAACGGTTTTCGGTACGGTAGTTGTGGTTGGAGCCATAGCCAGCGCCGCCGTGGTGTGGGAACGCGTTCGAAGGCGGTGGCGATGTGTGTGGTCCCGTCGGCGCCATGGCACGTCCACCACCACCCTGGCGCGGGTCGTACGTAGTCCCGTAGCCACCGTACGCATAGCCCCCACCGCCTGTGCCGGATGGTGCCGAGTTCCACGGGCGTGAGAACTGCTGCTGCCGCATCGCGTACCGGTCGGGCGCCTGATGACTCCGATCACCACAGTCGTAGCTTGTATGGCCTCGGCGCCCACAATAGGCGCACGACACGCTGCCCTGTTGCGGAGAGGTGAGCACACCTGGCGACGATGACGGAGACGCCGAGCAGTCCATGTGCCCCATCTCACCGCAGTAAAGACACTTTGTGGACGGCATGCCATCCGCTGTCTGGGGTAGCTTGAGGTCCGGTGCAAAGAGGTCAGAGGGTGTGATCTCCACACAGTGGTGGTACTCGCCCTGACGGCGCTTCCCATGGCACGCGCGGCAGAGGCCGTTTGGGCAGTCTGGTTTCTCATGGCCCGGCAAACCACAATTCCAACACACCTTGCGAGTGGGGAAGCCCGCACCACCTCGGTGACCACCACCCCCACCTGCGCCACCAGCGCCGACGCGGTCAACATCATAGTACCGGGCCGGCGCGCCACGGCCACCGCCGCTGCCGCCTGGTGTCGGTTGGAATGTGCTGGCCTCGCCAGGTGCAGTCGTGGCGTCGGGCTGCTCGCTACCCTCGGTGCCAGCCGTGTCGACAGCCGCGCGTACATCTGCTGTGCCCTCAGAGCTAGCCGGCTCTGTCGTCGGTGCGTGGACGGTGTACACACGACCTGTTTTTCCGTGCGCAGCGGAGCTACTGCTGAGGTCGAACGCGACAATGTTGTCCGATGACTCATCTGTGGCCTGCCCAGCAGCGGTGTTGGATGCGCCAGAGCGGACGGTGCAAGACTCAGACTCCTTACACTCAAACTGGTAGCGCACGACGTTGTGATCGGCGTCATAGACAGGCTTTTGAACACAATAGATCGCTTTCCGTTGTGTGTTGTGCTTGCCGCAGATGACAAAGTCGTTCCCACCAGTACCACGTGATCGATCATCAAAGCGCGCGCCGTGCGCACCCGTGTGAGGGGAGCCGAGTGAGCGTGGCGACTGCCGTCCACTACCACCCGCACCACGACCAGACATATTTATTTGCTGATATTGACGTGTGTTTGTGTTTGTGTGTGTGTGTGTGTGTCACGCGGGGTAGTGATACTAGCACAGCAAGAAAAACGTCGGGAGAAGGTAGATGAGAAAGGAATCGGAAGAAGCGGTGATGTGTACCTACTCTTCGGCGAAGATGATTGGCTCGCTGATAAGCAGGAACAAAGCAAGTCCCCGTGAAGACGGTGAACGACACTTTGACCACATTGATGCAGAAGAAAGGAAAAGAGACACACTTTGACCGTTGATCGGACTTGTTGGTTCGTTTTCACACATGCGTTTTCCTTTGTTGCTTTTGCTGCCTTTGCGAAGCAGAAAGCTTCGAAGGTGCACAGAGACTACGTCTCTTTCTCAAATACACCTCTACACGCGAGTACCATGGCACCAGCGGTTGTATTGGTGGCACATCCTGTGATTGATTTATATTTTTTTTAGAAATCTTCCGCGCGGAAAGATACAAACTAACCCTTCCCGGTGGAGTCCGCTCTGGGGGAATTCTTCTTTTTCGTATGCGTATCGACTATGGCGTCACAGCACACAAAGTGACGCTGTGAGGGAAGATAATCGAAGCAGGTGGTGCCACGCAGGTGAGTGGGGGGAAAAGTAAAAACATGAGGCGACGGCACGGGGAAAGCGTGAGATGAAACGAAAGAGAGCACAGTCGTGAGAGTGTTTGCACGGAAAGGAGAAGAATGGGCTCATGAAGTGCTCCTTCTTTCGTTTTTCTCTGATACCGTCTTTAGGGGGGTTTGATGTATGCTAGTTTGCTTCTTTTGTTTCCTTGGTACTTTAGTTTCTTCATTTGGGGGGGATCGACAATTCGTGACTTGTCCTCCACTCTTTTCCTTTCCTTTGGGGGAGGGGGGTTCCACACGCGCCGAGTATTGAGCTTCCGTAAAGAACGCACACTGCTCTGTTCGTTTGTCTGTTGCTGTTCTTGTTTTTGTCATCGTTTCTTGTCGGCCGTTCATGGTGTGGTACTTATTTTCTTTTCCTTTTTTTTTTTTTTTTGGTGTGTGCGTGTGCGTGCACATCCCCCTGTCATGGCCGCACCCCAAGAGTCTTTTGAGTATGCTCAGGTCATAAGAGGCCCACCTGTGTAGAGAGATAGAGAGATGAACTGGGGACCGATGTATCGGTGCAGAAAGGGGGATGAACGCACCACACAGTAGTGCGGTAACAACAACGAAAGAGCGCTGTGTAGATGGCGCGCGTGGCATGCGCCTGCACATCCTGCCTTTCTCACCGTACCCACCCCCGCTCCTCTCTTTCTCTGTGTGTGTGTGTGTGCTTTTATCCAACCTGATGCGGATCCTGTGTGTGTTACAGCATGTACACAACAATCGCAATGATCACACTGACGATCAGTGCAAGCATCCACAGCGGAATAATCTCACCGCCTGCCTTGTACTTGCGGAGCTCCTCCTTCGAGGTTTCCGACCACTTCGGTGCAGCGGTGGCTGCCACAGCCTTAGGGGCGTTCTGTTTGCACTTGGGATCCAGCCTGCCCACAATAAAACCCTTGCTTCGGGAAAGAGCGGTGCTCGTGTGGCCGATGGACTCGAACTGATTGGTGATGTCCTCTCCAGCCATGTCAAAAATGGGGTCGAGGCCACCAGGGTGCTCGTTGAGAAACGCGGAGACGTCAAGGACCTTGTCATAGAGCACAACCCAGCAGTCAGTGTCCTTGGTGTGCTTTTTGATGTCATCCCAGGTGTACTCAGGAACGTTGAACTGGGACATCGCGACTGTCTCTGTGTGTGTGTGTGTTTGTGTGTGCGAGTAGAAACAGAAATGCGCGAAGAAACGACGCGGGCAAAGCGGAAGAGACAAACAAAAAGACGAAACGAGTTGAGCTCTTTCTTTTTGAGGGAGTTCTGACGAACGAAGTTATGGTAATGAGTGTTGTATATGAAGGAATGAGAGATTCTGTAGCAACACGACGACGACAAACAGAGGCGATGTAGGACGTAGTGGGGGACGTGGGGAGAGACGTGGTGTTTGTGAGCATGGGCGTGTGCGGTGAGAGGAGAGCCGCGTGAATCGGCGAAACGGCGGAAACCGGTGCACACAGCAGCTGAGAGGAGCGCATGGGAGGCAGGAGGCGGACCACGCAAGCACAGGCGTCCTCAGAGCACGCAGTGGGGTCGCCTCACGGGCGACGAAACGCTGTCGCTGACACCAATGCAATTCGCGCAGCTGTGAGCTGCACGTTCGTCGTTGTCGATTCGCTCGCGCCTTCGGTGGCATGGTTGCCCTTCAGGGTAGAGCATCGCTGGTGGGTGTCGCCGTCTCGCTCCGTTCGCACGACTCAGATAGCATTGTGTAGCGCTGCTTTTGCCGTACTTGACGATAAGCTTCGGATGAGCGTCTGTGTCAGAGAAGCAAAGAAGAGAAGAGAGGGGGGAAAAGGAGAAGCAGACGACCACGAGAAACGGATCAGAAGAGAAGATACACTACTGGGGGCATCCGTTCGTGGAGCGGCGCCACTATAACTCATAACTCATCAGAGATGAGCAATAAAGAGAGAGAAACCAATGAAGGAATGCAGGAGACAATGCCGTCGCGTCATTCCTCCATTGGTTTCTGTGTATTTTGAGGGTCTGTGAGTGTGTAAGTCAATATGGGAGAAAAGGAAAGAAACACAAAAGTGTCCCGGTGGGTGGAGTGCGTGTATGGGACGACAGGCTCTGCGTATTTCCTTCTGTTTTCACCCGCAGACCACAGCACGTCACAGGTAGTGCATGGACTGCCGCATCGCCGCGTTGAGACTCTGGACGGTCGGCAGGCACGCGAACTTACGGGCGTATTCGGCGGCGCACTTCATTGGAAGGGGTAACGGCAGTGCATCTGCCTTGTTGGGGTACATGTAGCACATGGCGTACGTCAGTGCAACAATTTCCTTTTCCGGTAGTGTAGCGCGGCTCGTGGCCGTGATGACGTACAGTGTGTTGCTGGCGTGTCCCAACGTGCAGTTCGCGCCAACCAATGAGAAGGCACGTGCCGCCTTCTTCGCGGCCTTCAGGGTGTCATCTGCGAAGAACGCGTCCGCGGCCTCGAATGTGCAGAAGCCGCGTGGGGCGTTGCACACCGCACCCCCCGCGGCGCCGGGCACGCGCCAGCCAAACCGAGTGTGACTGCGCGCTTGTGCGATCAGCACGGCGTAGTCCCAGGTGGGCAGCGCCTCCCTCACATCCTGCTGCAGCACACCAGACCGCATCACCTCGCCCTCACTGGGGCTACCGCGGTAGAGGAGCACAGTGCCTGCTGCCTTGGCGCCGCCCTTCCCCGCCAGCTTGAGTGTGCTCACGGCGTCCATTAAGAACTCCTTGAAGCGCTTCTCAAGCACTTCGGACGGGTTCTGCCGCCGGGCGGCTTCAGTCGGTGCAGAGGAGGCTCCATCGTCGTCCGTGCCCGAGGTGTGAAGCACGATGGCGCCACCCTTCACCTGGCAGTGGTTGCAGTACGTCTTCCACTGCCGTCCGCGCACGTGGAAGGCCACAAACGCGACGGTGTGGTTCTGCTCACGTACCACCTTGTGCGCGCTGACCTCGCGGCGGTTCGCGCTGCCGCCCACGTCCACGCCAATGATCAGGAGATCCTTGGTGCCGTTCGCCGTCAGCGTCTGCGCGACCTCACCAACGTCCACAACCGTGTTCAGGCAGCCCGTTTTGGCGCAGATCTGCTGCGCAATGGCGAAAGGGATGGACCTCTCAGGCTCGCGCGCCACCATCTGTGAGACAATGCCGCATCGTCCGAGCTCCCTTTTGTAGCTCTCGTACGGCTCTTTGCCCATGTCTGGCAGCTTGACAACCGCGAAGAGGGAGTTTTTGTGGAGCGCCTTGTCCTCCTTGACCGCCTGGGGGGTCCTGAAGCTGTGCGGCTTCGGTTGCGGCAGCGGAGGGTTGTACTGCGTCAGCTTGCCACCGAGGCGTCGGAGCAGCTCAGGGTCGACAAGAAACTCCTTGGCGAACAGCGCACTCTGCGTGGGATGGCACAACACACTCAGTTTAGGTGCGAAGCCGCCCTGCCCTAGATTCTCCTCCGCGGTGAGGTCCACCTTTTGAAAGCCCGCGCGGCTTGGTACGTAGACGTTCGGCGCAGACACCACATCACCGCCCACAGTCAGCAGCCCAGGGATGATCGAGAGGCCGTACGCGCGCAGCACCTTCATGACACTCGGGCTTTGGGCCAGCCGCTGCACAGCCTTTGAGACCAACTCGAACCTCTCCCGTGGGAAGATGGAGCACAACACGGGGAGCTCCCTCGTCTGCTCCTCGTCAAGGAACATGGGCTGCAGCAGGTCGGCAGGGAACGGCGTCGGGCGACCACCGCCCTTGGTGTGCCTGCACATGAAAATAACGCCATCCGGCTTCACATCAAGGTTGTACCTCTCCTTGAAGTACCTGCAGAAGGTCATGCTGGGATCTCTCTTGACACCCGCTGGGCTTCCCGCGGTGAGGTCCCATACAATCTCCTTCACCTTGAGCACAGTGTCGGCGTAGGTAGTCATGACCCTGCGGCCCTTGAACATTTCATCGCACACGCGACGCACATCCTGTGGGCGCCTCTGGCGTTGCATCGCGATAAGGCGACCGCACGTGTTATTCGCATCGCGTCCCACAGATTTCGCCACATCCACTTGCAGCACGTTCACGGGCTCCTTCGTGATCTGAACACGCATGGCTTTCAGAATCACGGCGTCCATCGTGACCACGCCGCCGTGCGCCTGGTGACGGTGGTGCACGTCCACAAGACGGTCGCCAACCTTTTCGGTATACTCGGTGAGGGCAGCCTTGGAGAGAACCAGGTTCACCCACAGGGACTCGCTAGGGAGCGACAGCTGCTTCTCGCCGGACGCGGCAAGGCTCACACCGTACACACGCGTGATCTCCCCCTTACCGCCGAGCTTTTCCTTCAGCTTGTAGTCCCACGTCACATCTTCGGGAAGCTGAATCGGCGAAAGAACCTGCTGGCCCGTGTGGACCGCCAGCTCGGGAACGTCTTTGTATGCAGGGCTGCTTTCGCCGATGATCTCTAGCAGGCGCGCCACGGCACCCTCCTTCCAGGCGCCGCCACGGTCGTCCGTGGCGTTCTCCTTGAACTCGTACGAGATGGTGTACAAGTACAGGCGCTTGGTACCATCCAGGCCAAGCTTCACCTGGTTAGTCGTCACGTCCACAGACGCGTTAGCCACCTGCTTCTGTTGTTNCCACCACGCTGGTTATCGAAGCCACCACCGCGGCCACCACGCTGGTTGTCGAAGCCGCCGCCGCGACCACCACGCTGGTTGTCGAAGCCGCCGCCGCGGCCACCGCGCTGATGACCTTCACTTCCGCGGCCACGCGGTGAAGGATCCGTGTGGTAGGACATAGCGGTATAAAACGACGGGTTTTGACCAATCACTTTAGATATATCAAGTACTTTTCTTTTTCTCTTTCAGCACCGTTCGTGAGCTGAGCACGATTAGCTGACTCGTCGGTGTTGTTGGTGTTGCCTAATGAGATCGGCAGAGCAAGGTGATCGACTACCGCCATACACGCACGCACATCAGCGGTGACAGGTCAGAGAGAGAGGCGGGTGAAGAGAAAAGAGAGGGAAAAGAGAGACGTGGTGTTTGTGAGCATGGGCGTGTGCGGTGAGAGGAGAGCCGCGTGAATCGGCGAAACGGCGGAAACCGGTGCACACAGCAGCTGAGAGGAGCGCACGGGAGGCAGGAGGCGGACCACGCAAGCACAGGCGTCCTCAGAGCACGCAGTGGGGTCGCCTCACGGACGACGAAACGCTGTCGCTGACACCAATGCAATTCGCGCAGCTGTGAGCTGCACGTTCGTCGTTGTCGATTCGCTCGCGCCTTCGGTGGTATTAGTGTATGTTTGTTTTTTTTTTTTTTTTGCGTTGCTGTGATGTTTGTTGTTAAAATGTGAAGAGAGAGCGCTCGTCAGCCTCTGTGCGTTTCGTTGGCTTTGGCAATTCTTTAGAGACCTTGACGGATTTCGCTGGCGTTGATCTGCGGGTTGGCGCCTTCCGCGGCGCTTTACGCGCTCCTTTTGACTTCGATGCCTTCTTTGCAGGCGCGCTCGACTTAGATTTGGTGGCGGTCAGTCGGGGGCCCGTGGAATCCAATGAGGTGAGTCTAGACGAATCCGCATCGCCACTGCTCACCGAGGACGCGGCGCGCTTCCCCTCATCTTCATCCTCCTCGTTCGTTGAAGATGAGGCTACCTCAGAGGCCGGTGGCGGCATCAAACTCTTGATAATATCTGCCACAGCGGCGTCATCGACGGCCACTTCCCTCACGGGTGCCGCGCTCGGATTGGCCCTTACCGCAGCGACCGGCTCAGCCGCGGCACGCTTGCTCGGTGGCAACACAGGTGAGGTGGACGGTGGCGACGACGTGCGCACGCGTTTCGTGGCGGGTGCACGCGACGCCCTTGATGAGGCGGCCGCTGACGGGTGCGCGAGTGTGTCCTCCATCTCCAGCCGCAACCGTTGACGCAGACCTTCTTTGAGAAGACCCGTGCCCGACACACCGTCCCACTCCACCTGCACCCGCCCGAGGTCATCGAGGGACTTGAAGATGAGATTGTGGACGAGAGAACCAATTTGGAGTCGGTCCACGCCGCGACCGCGCAGCAAGACAGAGTCGTGCAGACCACAGTCAAGGAAGGTGCCAAATGTCGTCACGCTCATGACGACGCCGGTCAAGATATCGCCTGGCGCGAGCTGCGACTTGTCCTTCAGCGTGGTGCGCATCAGCCCAGCGTGCGGCAGTGAGTCGCGTGGGTCGAGACCTGGCTGGCACAACTCCTGTGCGACCAGCCGCAACGTCTCAACGCCGCAGTGGAGCTCACTGGCAAGGCTCTGTAGTTGTGTGGGGGACATAGCCAGGAGTGACTGTCCAGCGGCCGCGCGACGATGTCCCTCAGGTCCCGCTGTCGACGCCGCTTCATCCAACTGGGTGGTCGGGGGGAGCGGTGATGCCGGTGACGGTAGCTTCTTCGCGTCATGGAGCTGCAGAAGTTTGCGTGCCAGCTCGTAGGATTCAGGGTGGATGCTCGTCGCATCCAGTGGTTCTTTCGAGTTAGGGAACCGGAAGAAGCCGGCGATTTGCTGGAACATGGTCTCTGTCATGCCGGGGACGCGACGCAGTTCATCGCGGCTGTTCAATGTGTGTGCGTGTCGGGCGAGCACAATTTGATCAACGACCTTCTTCTGTATGCCAGGCACCTGCTCCATCACGTACCGATTCGCGCTGGCCGCGTTGACACCAACCTTGGCAACGCAGGACTCGAGCACCCGACCGAGTTCCTTCGATAGTTCTTTCTCGTTGACATCGTGCTGGTACATGCCAATGCCCATGCTACGTACAGGGATCTTGACGAGCTCACTGAGTGGGTCGAGGACGCGTCTACCTATGCTAACGGCTCCACGGTACATTATGTCCAGTGTGGGGAACTCCTCTTTCGCCATCTCGGACGCAGAGTACACGCTCGCCCCGGCCTCGCTCACGACCGCGAACTCGACCCCACTTAATCGGTACTGCTGTATCGTTTTCGACACGACCCGCGTCGTTTCTTGTGACGCCGTGCCATTCCCGATGACGATTTTGTTGACACCGCTGGACTGCACGGCCTTCACGATCGCGGCCTGCATGTGCGGCTCGTCTAATAGGGTGCACTTGAAGCACGAGGTGAGGGCCCCGTTCGCATTCAGTGTGACGCACTTGACGCCATTTCGTACCCCAGGATCCATCGCGAGCAGCCGTGACTGTGACAAGGGCCGCTGGAGGAGCATCTGTTGCAAATTGTGCGCGAAGACGTGGATGGAGACCTTCTCCGCACTCTTGCGAATGTCGCGGTAGACAGTGTTGAGGGCGGCTTTAACGAGATGCTCAAACGCGTTGTTGGCCGCGTCACGCATGAGACGATACTCGTAGGAGGGCAACCGTGCGCCCGGCTCTGTCGCATGACTGCGGTGGGGATGGGGATGGTGGTGGTGAGTGTCATCCCGGGGTGGTAGACGAGCCGCCACGCCCTTGAAGTCGGAATCGATATGCGTGCGGAACAGGTTGCGAGCGCCTCTGCCAGCCTCGACGTCGACCTTCAGCACACCTTTGCTCTCACCACGCTGAAGAGCCAGGGCGGAGTGGGCCTCCATTCGCGTGAAGGGAATAACCCGACCATCGTAGAAGGAGAACTTCTTCTGGAGGTTGGCGAAGTCGGTGTCACGCATTTCCTTGGCCTCTTTCTTTCGCGCCTTCTGCACAATGGTGCAGCGGGCATGTCCTGTTTGACGGCAGTAAGCGAGCAGCTGCTGCCGGAGGCTTTCGTTGCGCTGAAGCTCCTCTGAGAGAATCGCCACCATCAGCCGCTCACCATCCTCAACTTTGCGCACAGTCTGTTCGAGTCCCTCGACGGGGTGGAGCGTGTGGAGAAGCGGCTCCGCGAACTGCCCAAGCCCAGCCTCACGACCACGCGCCGCGAGGGTGTTCTTGCGTTCCTTGTACGGCTCCCACGCGTCCTCCAGTTGGCTCAAATGGACCATGCGCTCCAGTGACGCTTGAAGCGCAGGTGTGAGCAAGCCGCGCTGGGTCAGACTCTTCAACATGAACTGACGGCGGCGATGCACCTCCTTGACCTCGCTTGCAGTGTCCACTACACGACGGAGCACGTCCTCGTCCATGTGTCCAGTCTCATCCTGCCTGTATCGCGCCAGAAAGGGAACTGTGACGCCTTTCTTGGTCTCGTCCACCACGTACCGCACCGAGCCAACGGGAACGTCCAGGCGCGCCGCGACCAGGTCGTAGAGCTCCGCCTTCGGCAGCACATCGGCTGCGTCCGTACCCATGTCCAACTCCTCCCCTTCGACAGCAGCGTCCGCCCAAGGCTCACTCTGGCTGTTTGTCGTGCCCTGCGCAAAGAGTGGTGCCGAGCTGCTAAAGCCCCTCTGAGCCGCACGCAGGGATGAGAAGGAAGTGTGCGTGTCAAGATGACCTGAAGCGACGCAGCGGCGCACGTCACCGAAAGCGCGCCGTGCCTGTGTCAAGCGGTAGAAAGCCCCGCACGCGGTAGCCAAGGGGAGTACTCTGGCCCTGATGCGGCTCAGCAGAGAGTGTGTAAGGACGTGTGTAGAGTAGACAGGTGCAATCACGCGGAAAAGGGAGTGACAAAGCGGCCTTCTCTTCGTATCAAGCGTATAATGTTGCATGTAAACACTGATATAGGTTTGGTTGTACGTGTACGTGTACGTGTGTGTGTGTGTGTGCGTTGATGCTTAACAAGAAAAAATAAAGGTAAAATGAGGGGGGAAGGTGGGTAAGGGGCTGAAAGGCTCCCAACGCCCACAGATGGAGTATGCGCGAATACGAAATCCGATGGAGACACGCGTACTGTCCAACGGCGGGATAGAATGTGCCCTTGCCTGCGCTATGAAACACTGCTTCTTTCTGTTGGGGGGGGGGTTGTCCCTTCACGTTTAGTATTTACCTTCTTCTCGTCTCGTCTTGGACTTATCGCGTGAGACTGGGAACTGATCGACACAGGTGCACCGTCGCATGGAAAAAGGAACATATAACAACGAAGCCAGCGCGTGTCGACGACGGGGAAAAGAAATTAGGGCAAGTATAAGGGCAGCGTTCGCGTGGACGGAGTCGAAATGAGATTTTGCGGTGTAAGTGTGATGAGTTGAGCAGCATGGAGGTGTATCGACGCAGCTACAAGCAGCACTCACCATGACGAGTCACGTCGCATAGGCAGTACTGTTGAGTTCTGTGCCACTCACAAAAGAGAGAGAGACGAAAATGTCTCCAGATGTGTACGCGCACAACTTCGGATTATCACGTATGTTTCTGTCGATATGAGCGAGGTCGCTTCAGCGAGCCATTGAAAAGGTGAGACGCTTTAAATAGGTCAACGTATCACAAGGGATGCGTACTTTGGTTGCAGAGGAGGGGGAAAAAAAAAGTAAAATGGTTGGTTCAACGCTTAAAATTATCACTCTGGTAGCAATTTGAGTGAAGGGGGAGGGGGCCTGTACGCACGAGAGGCGGAACGCAGGAGAAAGGGCAAGAGGGAATGGAGCCTTCCATCCCATTCTCGTCTTCGTCTCTCTCACTTATGTTCATGCATTATCTTAGCTATTCAACTGTTTCACCTGAAGGGCACTGATGTTACCAACGCCACTGTGCGTCCTCAAGTTTTCTGTTCGCTCACTCTAACAGATATGCTCATTAAAAAGGTGGGCGAGCACGATGCAACACGAAAAGAAAAAGACGATCGCGTGATTGAACGAAAAAGACAAAAAGACAAAAAGAGAAAAAGAGAAGAAGAGAAAAAGAGAAAAAGAGAAAAAGAGAAAAAGAGAAAAAGAGAAAAAGAGAAAAAGAGAAAAAGAGAAAAAGAGAAAAAGAGAAAAGAAAGAACAGAGTGCAATCAAGCGCGTGCGTTACGGTAGAAGGCCCGGCTTCTCGACGATCCGACCTGTTTGGCGAGTCCGTAGCAAATCGAGATCAGGAAGCACGGTCCCTGTGTACAGAAAAGACAATCACAGAGGAGGTTGCTGTGTATGCCTGTGTCTGTGTGTGTGGCTTAACTGAACGGAATCACTTCTGCCAACTGTATCAAGGAGCCGATAGAGCAACCAAGGAGCAGCATGACGCCAGTCGCCTGCCCCGCCATGGCGCGTTGACCGTCTGTCAACAAGGTCGCCGTGTCTGGTGCGTACACCATCGACAAGGTGCCAAAGAAACCGTTGCTCACAGCTAAGAGCGCGGTGAACACGAACGCCGCGGCGTGTGTGGGGATCGTGCCGAAAGCGCAGAGGAAAAGCAGCGGCACAAAAATAATGCGAACGATGGAGCCAATGAGGATCACCTTCCGTGACGGCCAGAGCAACTTCCACATGGAAAGTGCGCGGCCCGCCAGGTCACCAAAGTTGTAGATGGCCATCACCCACGTCGTATACCAGCCATCGTCGGCATCCACGGCGAGAAGAATGCCTGGATACAAGAGGTACGTGATGCAAAAGGTCAGCAGGCACGAAATCATCATTGGGTAGATCTCCTTGATGACTGGCCACAGACGAACCTGCTGCAGTATCTCTGATGTGGTCTGGGGCTCCTCATCGGCGTCCGTCACATCGAGGGTCTTTGTGGTGACGTCCGTGGTGCCACGCGCGGCCATCGTCTCGCTGGCCTCCGAACTTTGCCTGTCAAGGTGCGCACTTTCACGGCATTCGCCAATAGGTCCAGGACGGTCATCAAACAGCACATCTTCGTCGTGGGGCTTAGTGTCGCAGACGCCAGACACGTGCGCGCTCTTGGTACCTTCCTCACTGACGGGCTCCTGTGGTGCAACGCCAAAGCCCACGTATGCGCCGTCCTCACCCTCGCTCAGTTCTGCTTCGGTACCGGGGCGCTGTGAGTGCTGTACACGGCGGTAGATGTTCGACCAGACGCTGCGACGTGAGCAGAACTCTGCAATGTACTGTTTGGCGTACGGGTTGAAAAGAAGCGTGATCAGAGAAACCGCAGAGACGAGGATGATGCCAATTGACAGCGAAAAGTACAACGCAGACTGCGTGAGAATGGAAGCGTAGTTGTCCGCCATGGAAACCTTGAGGATGATCTGGATCACGCTGACCAGAGCACCAGAGAGAGCGCAGCCGACAAGCATGCCGGAAAGCATTTTGCTTGGGCATGGGCCGAACATGGCGTAGCCGGTGTTCTCGAAGTAGGCACGGGCGGCGCCGCCAATGTACGCGACAATCATGAGCGCCGCGATGGCCACACCCTCGCGAGCCCCTGTACGTGGGAGAAGCACGATGACGAGAAGCTCCACCAGCATCAGCACCGCACTCACCTCCAAGCGGAAAATCAAGGAGAAGCGGCACATGAAGGAAGTGAGGTTGGTCGGCTCGTGGATGGTTTGTGCGACGAGCGTGACCACGGTGTAAAACGTAAGGACGTTCTTCCAGAAGTACGTGTTGCCCGGTACCGCATTGGGGTCCTTCTCGATATATTTGTAGTACTCTAGCATGAGACTCGGTGCAGAGTTGACGGCATTCAGACCCATCACCATCGTCAAACCGGTGAGGATGCTCGTCAAGAACACGCAGAACTCGGGCCAGCCGCGAACTCCGAGCATTGTTGATATGCGGTGGCTTTTGTTGTTGTTGTTGTTTTCTCTTCTCTCCTAAAAACGAGAGTAGGAGGGGGACGACAAGAGAGAGAGGGAAACTGGCGCGCCAAAGAGAGACAAGCAACAGCAAAAGCAAAAGTCAAAGCGAGTGGAGCTCCACTGTTTCCGTCAGTAGGGGAGGTGAAGAAGAGGTGCAAAGAGGATATGTGAAAAGGGGGAGCAGTAGAAGGTGGGAGTCACCGGGGATATGGTGCGTGACGGCAAAGGCAAGGCGAGTGGCAATAAAGGTGTAACCCACTCTTCCCAAACACGCCCACCCCTGCCATCACTGTTGACTAGTCTGGGCCTTTTGGTTTCCACAGCGCTACGCGTCACAGCTGAAGGGAAAAATATAGCGTTTTGATAGGATAGTCGCGGTCCTTCGAAGAGCGTGCTATTAGTGCCTGCTATCGGTGGTGGTCTCGCTTGGCTCCTTCTTTTTTTCTTTTCCTTTGGTTTGTTCGTTTGTTTGCTTCAAAAAGCTGTTACGCGTGTTGAGGGGATGAGTAGTCCTCACGACTGTTCCGGTACGGCAGAATCGAGGTCCTGCATGGCCATTCCTACGACATCAAGTTGAAGAATGTCAGTGCGTGAGTTCAGTAGTGAGCCTAGGCACGGCATGGTGCGACCCAAGTCGCCGTGTACAAACTCCTTCACATACGTACCTGCTTGTGTTTCCACATCGAGCAAAAACCAGTGAGAGTTAAGTGGTGTGAGCTTCATGGAGTGAATCGTGCGAGGTCGCGCGTGAAGTGAGCGACGGTGCAAAACGCGAAGCGGTGTTCGCTGTTCAATCACCACATCTGTCATGGCGTTGACAGCCGTGAAGTGCGGATCGGTTTCGGGGTGCTCAATGGCGCGACTGCTCCAAACAACGCAGCGGTATCGCTTCACCTTGCTTTCTGAGTGGCGGGCCAGACGAACCGTGATGCCTGCGTCGGTGGGCCGCATGCCAAACACCTCCACACTCCCACCTTCGTTCGCGCAGATCTTTCGCTCCAGCTCCCGCAAATCCGCCTCTGTGAATCGCTCCCTGGTCGGTGAGATAATCTCGAGGACAAAGGGGCGGCCAGACCCGAGCATGCGCACATCCACGTCCTCGCGGCCTGCACTGTGAAACTTGTACCTGCCGTAGCCAAAGACTTGCTCGTAGGCGACCAGAGCAGGGTCGACAGACTGCCTTGCCGTGCCACATCCTGGCGCAAGACCACTTCCGCCGCCGCTGCTACCTGGTGGATGAACGGCCTGCGTGACGCCCTCGGGGAAAAAGAAGGGCAGCACGGGGTTGGCGATGACCTCTTGTAGAGAGAAGGAGCCAATGCGAGCGCCTTGGCTGAACCACGGGGATTGTGACAAGTTACGCATCATCTTGCGGTAGTTGCCCAGAAGATAAATGTTGGCATGCTCCACCGTGCACGACACGGTTGCCGCTTCCATTCGCGTTTGTCGACAGTCGACACTTGGCGACGCGGTACCCCAGCCAATCGCGTCGAGATGTGGCAGCACGTACTCGTACAGCACACCGTACATCAGACCCCCTTCCGAGCGGTTACTGCAGTACGCGGACGGTACCACGCTGTGTGTGATGAGGCCTTCTGTGGGGTGGTGGCGGCAGTAGACTTCACAGATCACACCCTCATTTGCGGCACTGTACACAAACGCCTGGTCCGCGAACAGCGCGACGGCTGGTGGATCCGTGGACGGCTCACATTTCGCTTTCTTCGTCTGTGGCGCCAAGGACGCGTCCGATGACATCCGTGCCTTCGCGATGGCATGTTCACGCGCGGCGGCCACCCCTACTTCGTACGCTGACTTGCCCAGCAGCATGGAGGAATTCGACGCCCGCACGTCAGCGTCACTAAGAGCCAAGTACAACAGCACACGCGCTCGCAGGTCACTCATGTAAAACTCTTTGAAGTTGCTGAGTTCCTCTGGCACTGCCGCTGTCGGATCGGGTCGAGCTGTCAAGGTGCCTGCGCGATCGTAATACCGCGTGGCTGCCGCGAGCCACGTGAAGGTGAAGCAGCGGTTCACGTTGACATTGATTGAAATGCACTTGGCGTCATAGTAAGGGCTTGCGCGCACCTGGGCTGCGAGGCTCGGGGCGTGAATGTAATCCATAAACTGATAGAGCCCTTGGCATGCCACACAGAGCCACTCTACGTCATGGCGCGGTGCGTCCTCGCCTGCGAACATGCCATCAGCCGTGCTGCCACCAGCCTTGGCGTAAAAAAACAGTTTGCCTTCTTTCGTGTGGGTCTGCACCGCTGACGACGGTCGTGGTGACGGTGAGACAGCGTTAGCATCCTCCACCCCGGCGTCATCCGTGCGACGGCGCCCGGCAAAAAAGCGTTCCGCACTCGCAGACGTTTCCTGCACAATGGTAAAACGGGGATGTTGTACGTCATCGAGCAGGGGAGCGTGTGACGCGCCATCGACAGTGGTGGGAGCAGCGGTATCGCACGCCTGCTGAGGTCGCGTTGGGGGTGCGAAGCGAAAGAGAATGGACATGCGAAGTGCGCATGGGTAGCACAAGGTCTGCTTCACAATTGGTGCAGACGGCTCGGCGGGCATTTTTTCTTCGTGTTGCTGTCTTGAGAGAGGGAGATCGCTCTTCTTCTGTTTTCGTGACCCTGTCTCGTGCTTTGGGATATGCGGCTCACTGTCGTTTTTGTTTTTTGCTTGCGGAAAAAAACAAAGCGGAAGGGGAAGGAAGGAAGGAAGGAAGGAAGGAAGGAAGGAAGGGATGAGGTAGAATGAGAAAGCGTGCAATGATTGTTTTCTTCTTACGGGTCGCAAACACTACACAGACATTCAAGGTAGATAGTGTGCTTTGCAGGAGAGAAACGCACCTGCGAAATGAAGCTTGTCACCCACAAAGCACACGCATGCGGTTTCTTTTTCTTTTCTTTTTTTCTTTTTCGTTTTGGTGCTGTTGTTATTGAGTGGAGTAGAATAGGGAAGATCGTTCTGTGCGTGTGTGTCTGCGTGTGATTGCGTACAGCATTTTACTATTCCTTTCTGTACGTTGGATAACCAGACCTGTTCTCAAGAAAGAGAGAGAGTGGTGATACTGGTAGTACTATTGTGCGGGTCGACCGCCAAACAAAAAAAAAGGCAGGAATAACGCAAGTAGGAAAAAAAATAGTTCGTATGCACGCAGCACACAGCATAGCGTGGCGTGCAGTGAACGCTCACCCGTGTATTCCTGTGTGTGTGAGGGTGCGCTCCATCCCACCGTCACGCTTCAAAGTGCCGAGTGAGGCACGCTCACGCTGCGTGTTCGCTCTCATCGCACTCAATTGCGACAATGCGGCCCATAAAATCGTCTGTGTGCCACCATCGACAGTACGCCCAAGAGATGAGCGAGGAGGTGGCCAAAACACCGACGCACCACAAAGCTGTAGTCCAGTTCACTATCATGGCGACAACAGTCAGACCAATGAACGACAGTAACGGTGTGGCAAAGACAGCGTAGAGAGCCTTGTTCTCCAGCGGGATCCTGTACGGGCGTTTCAGGTTCGGATACTTGTGACGGCAAATGAAGAGCGCAACCATGATGGCGATAATACGAAGGCCGTAGAGGAACTGATCAACCTTGACAAGTGGGCCAAACTGCAGCAAAGTGGAAAAGAGAACGGTCACGACGCAATTGTAGGTGATCGCCCAGTGGTACGTGCCAAAGCGCGTATTGCGCGCGCTTAACCACTTGCTGATCGGGTGTGGAAACACTTCTGTGTAGGCGACACCGGCAATCATCGAGGATGTTGTGCAGAGCGCGGAGAGAGTGAGGCCGAAGGTGGACAAAATGCTGCCCAACGTCATGAACACCATAAGCGGCACACCGCCCACACGAGCCGCAACCTCCGTCCAAAAGCCGGTCTCCCATTCCGACAGGTCGAGCGTGCCCACACTCGCGCCCGTCAGCAGCGGTGGTAAAAAAGTGATCCAGGCGAAACCAATCAGAGGAATGAGTGAGCGCAGGATGGTACGCTGCGGATCTTTGATGTCCTCGACGACTGTGCCAGCCTGCTCGAGTCCAGAAAGATTCCAGGACGCTGTCGTGATGAACGTGGACCAGTGTATGCTAGACGGAATGAAGCTGATCGCTTGCCAGTTGTAAGCGAAGCCGGTTGTGAACGCGTGAATCAAGAAGAGCAAGATGAAGGGGGATACCGTTAGGCACGTGAGTGCGACACTGGTGAATCCAACGGCCTCCATGCCAACAATGTTGAGCACGAAAGCGACGACGGTGATGCCCACACGAAGCCAAGTGTGTGTCCAGGTGGTGCACTCATTCATGGTGCTGCACACGTAGTTCGAAAAGACAACAGGGTAAAGGGCGTTATCCACGGAAATGAGCAAGAATGACAAGAGCACCATTGTGCAGTAGATGACGCGTGGAAAAGACACCTTCACCCACATAAGAAACCCACAATTGGATGGCATAGCGGAGCCAAGTTCCGCTACAACCAACGACGTGGGCAAGCCCATCAGCACCGGCATGATAAAGACGGAAACGATAGTCAGCAGGGGTCCACCGCCCAGCACGGACTCCTCGATGCCATAGGCGCCGCCAATCGTAAACGTGTACATGAGTGCAGTCAGCAAGAGTGGGGAGAGGCTGCCGGCGGCACCGCCCAGGACCTCATCCCCATCACCCCTTATCTGCATTTCATGTTGCTCTTCGGCACTGATGAAAGCGATGTTGCGAGGCGGATGCTCAAAGTACTGCGATGAACAGTCAGTCATTCAACTTGGAACTGAACAAACGTAGAGAGCACACCTGCGCTTGACAAAATAAACGAAAAGCGAGGTAGCGAAGAAAAAAAAGCGAACCTATTCTTGCTCCACTGTAGTCTGCACGATCTGTTCGCCACGCATCGATGTGTACAGTGAATAAAAAAGAAACAAAAAAAAAAAGACAGCACGTGCCGGACAAAAGGCAGACGAAAGACATGAGGAGATGTGTGCGGTCACTGGCATGATAAAGTCCGCGTCGAATAATCACTGCGGTGTTGGCAAGCAGCGGGGTGGGAGACGTTGTCAGGCAAGCACAAACCTGTGGGTTCTTTCTCCTCCTTCCTTCCTCGTTCTTGAAAGGAGATTGTTCTTCCGCTTGATTCCTCTTATCGCGGCACGCTTCCTGTCGTTCTCTTTTTCTTGGGGCGAGTGGGTGTTTCTGTTGAGGGCATGTGGGTATTTTGAAGGGCATGGGATAGGTCAGCATAGTGAAATGCGTCCCTGCGCAGGCACCTTGTGAACGAAAAAGTGATAGTTCGCAATGAAAGGGTGAGACATATGAAGAAGAAAAAGACGGTGCCGCTCCACGTGGGTTTAAGTACGTTTAATATGTATGGACATGCTCACGATTGAGCGAGGGACTCATCACCACACAGGAAGGGGTGCTCCAACAGCTGACGGCACGTCGGACGTGCGCGCGGGTCCTCGACGAGGCACTGGCAAATAAAATCGCGGAGCAACGGAGGGCAATTCATATCACTCATAATGGAACTGAGATCAGGACCAAAGCCACTCACCGACGCGTTTGGCGCGGCCTCACATTCAGTGGTGGCACTTGCTGGCTGGAATAGATCGCCGCGTACAAACTTGTTGCGGTAACCAGAGGTAATGAGTTCAGGAAACTGGCATTCCATTGGTCGCCATGGCAGTGACCCTGTGGCCATGTTGAATGCCGTGATTCCGAGTGACCACACATCACTCGCAGAAAACCGGCACAGACCAAGACTGACTTCCGGAGCCATGTACACGGTGGTCCCACCGCCAGTTTGTCCACTAGGAGGCAGGTCATTCTGTGCAGCGTGAAGCCGACTTTCCATGTGTGCGAGGGGCTCTAGAGGGAGCGCACAGTCAAAGTCAGATAGCTTGTAGCGAACACCCACTCGCTGGCTGCCGCACGGGTTGGAGCAAAGCAAGATGTTGCCTGGCTTTACATCATTGTGAACGATTTGGGACTCAGCGTGCATGTACTGCAGCGCAGAGAGTATGTCGTGCAACACATGTCGAATCTCGCTCGCCGTGAGGTTACCCTTGGTGCTAATCAGGTCCTTCAGGTTGCCGCCCTCTGCCTTCTCGAAGACGGACACAACCGAAACGTTGTTGAGGTTCCACGTATCACACTGTTCTGACAAAGTCTCGCGATCGTGGAGAGTGGTCATGTAGTAGCGAATAATACAGGGATGGCGCCAGAGACGACACCTCTTCGGCAACCAGAGGAGATGCGTGAGCCAGCGTTCCAGGCGTTGGACACGGCAGGCAACGCTGGTGCTGCGTGTATTCGTTGTTTCCGTCTCACCGGGCAGAAGTAAGCGAAGCGTTCCCGAGTAAATTTTGGCAACTGCACCTTCGCCAAGATAGTTATCGCTAATGTCGACAATGACACGCTCACCATTCATGGCGACGTAGTCCACAATACGTCCAGGCTCATGGGGAAGCTCGTCTACAACGGGAGCGCACCGAAGCTGGGAATCGACAGGAGAGTCGGCAACATAATCAAACTGGAGAAAAGGAGGCGCCTCATCGTTGGCAAGTGACAGCCGAGAATGGGTGAGGCCGTCGTCAGGGATAGTGTCGAGGGCGGTGAGCGACGGTTTGGGGGAGAAAGTAGTGACGTCAGTGCAGCGGGTTAGTGGACTCGCCCACTCCATCTCAAGCCTTCGCACCCTATCCAATGATATCTCAGTAATACGGTCGCCGCACTCAGCGATGGCTGGTGCATCCAGCAAGGCCAAATCTGACGTTTCACTCATTTTTTTTTTCTTCTGATTGTGTGTATATGAGTGTGTGTTTGTGTGTGCTGACATAGGAGTAAAGAGCCAAGATGGGGCGAGGAGAACGATCGAGTAGAAGGCAAAGTATAGTGAAGTGAGAGTGGAGGCTGCGAGTATGCGAATGAACTAGGAGAGCACTATCCTTTCGTACCCGCTCCTGATAGCGTAGCCAGTGCAAGCGACTGACTGGGAGCCGGCGCGTCGCAGGGTGGTTTCGTCGCTGACAGGATCACGCACATATCGTGCTTGGACGTGGCCGACGTGTCGTTCCCACACATACCAAACGGATGAAAAGAAAGTGAAAAGAGTTGGGACCGCCCCATGAAGACGCGTGTGCCGTTCCTTTTCGAGACGGCTGTCAGCAGTTGGTGATGTTGATTGTACGTTGTTGTTTCTTCCTACACTACAAGCAAAGGATGGAAGCAATACGAATACTACAGAGTCAAAACAAGAGAGTCATGATTGCTTTCCTTTCAACGGAAAGCATGAACGAAGAAAAAAAAAGTTGTAAAAGGGAAGCTTTACCGCCCCACTACACTACACAGTACTGAGAAATCGATCTCCGTCTCCCTCGAGAAGAATGACGCCCCACATCTATTGCTTACTGCACCCAGCGGCGCGCGCCTGACTCGTTAGGTACAGTCCAGCCGTCCTGATACTGCCACAAGTGGTGAGGGCTACCGCCAGTGTTGCCGAAGAAGAAGTGGGTCGGCTTGCCCGGGGGAATCTCCTTCATGAACGGCATCGGAATGCCGAACAAGAGATCGTACGCAACGCAAGCGACGAAGATGCCCACAGCGGAGCGGTAGAATAGCCACTCAAATGGAATCTGAAAAGGCCAGCCCAGCGCATACTTGGTCAGGTAGAAGCCACCCGCGGTGGGAGCTGTGCTAATTTGTTTGTTGTGTTCACGGTACGGAAACGTGCGTTTGGGCACGCCGTGTGGGTAGAGAGCCTTCACATCGAAGCCACTAAGGCGTTTCAGCGACACGCGGAGCATTTTCCTAAGGATAGGGAAGTACCTAAAAGCGGCAAGCAGTGCAAGGAGAGCGGGAAGTCAAGAGGGGAAAAAAGGTATTGTGGGCACGATACAGCTATACGTGATGACGCAGAGTCGCGTCACGCGATGAGTTGAGTGGAAGAGATCAGCGTCCGTCGAGCGACAGGATACGCAGCTTCACGTGTGTGAGTATCCTGCCGAGCCAAAAGCGCGACGACGCGGAGACGGAGACAGAAGCATTTGTTCTGTTTCGCCAGTCTGTGCAACTGTATCGAGCTTGGTCGAGTTTTTGTTGTTTTATTTTTGAGTGTTCCTGAATGTAGAGTGCACCTCTCAGCGATAGGGCATGGTTTATCTGGCACACATAGAAGCCCACCCAAAACAACACGCTATCCTGCTGACGAACGCGTTCTCGCTTGGCGGACCGCCTCGAGGAAATGACAAAAGGAAAAGAAAAGGTGTACATTACATCCGCGACGAGAGCAATCTCACTCCCGCAGCAACGAAAAAAAAAAAGAGCTAAAGAAAGCAGCAGCTACATCTTAAGGAGACTGCTCCGATCGCCTCGCCTTGACCTCCTCGCGCCGCATCGTGAGAACTTCTTTGAGGAGGTCGACATTTTCAATGGGCTCTGCCTCGCCATCAGCCACAAGCGCAGGGCGCCCAGCGACGACTTCACGCACTTCCTTGAAATGCTCATCGGCCTTCTTCAGTTCATTCCGAAGCAATGCACAGACACCAAGGTTTAGCAGGACGCTTGGGTCACGCAAGAGTCGGTTGGCCTCTGGATTTGGATCAATCAGACTCTGAAGGTCGTTTTCGGCGTCGCGGAGATACGCTTCTGCAATATTTGCCTGCTCCTCGTGAGCGAGCTTCCGTCGTACGTCCTTCTCAACATCGCTTAGAGTCATGTCCTGCGGACGTGATGAGGCCATGACGCTCGTATTTGCTTGAGGGATGGCTATAGGAATAATGAGTGAGCTCTCGCAGGATTCGCCATGCAGTTGGTGCAGTGTTTCCTCGGCCAGCACAAGTGCAACACATCCGCGGCGAAATCTAGCGTAAGTGTAGTCACCTTTAATTGCCAAAGAGGACGTGTAGCAATCACGAGCTTTTCGCAGATTGCCGTGGTCTTCGTACGCTTTGCCCAGATTTGCCCAAGCGTAATAGTTAGCCTCGTTCAGTTCGATCGCGCGGGTAAAGTTCTTTACACAGTTGTCGAAGTCTGCCGACTTAAGCCGCAAGCCAGGCACACGGCCATTCAAAATGCACACGCCACGCATATTGTACGCGTGGTCGTTCTCCGCATCCATACCGATGTAGCTGGTGTAATCCTCAATGGCGTGTTTGAGGTCCCCCTGTGCCTGATAGCACGCGGCGCGACTATCGATGGCACGAAGGTACCGCGGATCCATGTCGAGCACCTTTGTGTAAAGGGTGATGGCATCGGGGTACTGGTTTTGGCGACGGTGCCACTCACCAATGAGGTAGAACAGGTACGGATCAGCATCATACAACTCCTCTGCGGCCTCTAGCGCAGCCTTTGCCTTCACAAAATTAGGTTCGACATTTTTCTTGACAGGCTCTAAAAATGCAAGCGCCTCTTCACACTTTGCAGCGGAGTTTTTCTTGCGCTCTTCAAGCAGTTTCTTCTCCTTCCGCTCCTTTGCACTCGTCTTGGATGCCGACTTTTTGCTGCTGGGGGCCTTGGGGGGCATTGTCCTCTGTGGACGAGTGGGATCACTTCTGCTTACTATTTTCGCTGTGTCGAGCACTCACTGAAGGTGTGTTCGGGGGAAAAACAAGGAGAGTAGAGGTCGTATTGGGGAGAGAGATGGAGGATATCGAGTGATTTGCGCAACACCGAAAAGTAATCGGTCTATGGACGTCTACCTACAGGGCCTCGAAGAGAATGCTGTGAGTACACAAAAACAGAGGGACTGAAGATAAGCTATGATGATCCTTGGTCGGTCCAAAGAGAAAGGCCGCACGTCTTGCTGTGAACGCGAGAAGACACTAAAAAGTGATTGTTGGCAGCTGACTTCTGTTTTTTCAATGGGTAAAACTTGGATGTGTGAGTCTCCTCGACAAAATGGAACAGCGAAAGGTGTATTACAAAAAAGGGAAGTGACGTTACAAGAAATTATGTGAAGTTTCGGTTCTGTAGGGTTTTCTGTTTGTGTTGCTGAGGAGTTTCCCTCCTCTGTGATCCTGAAAAAAAAAGGGGGGAAGAGGATGTCCTGGGCGTACTGCTCAGAGCCAGTCTATTTTTTCTTTCCTCGTGTCGATACTGTTTCCAACGACAGTAAAGTAATCGCCCAGTAACAATAAAACAAGAAAACACGGGATCGCTAAACAGCGATATCAGAAAAATGAACACGGCGAAAAGGTGAAAGCAGCTTGACTTTTTTTTCTCTTCTTTTGGTTTCCTATCAAACAATGATGGCGTCTGGTTATCTGGACACCGTCGAGTCAAGCCTTCAGCGGAGTCTGCGGCGCCTGTTCCATGGCTTGCTTTTTGAATGCGAAGGTGCGGAGCAAGCACAAGTACTCTTTTTCCTCAGCATTCGGAACTTTGGTCCAGTTCGGATCTTTTTCAATGCATTCACGAAACGTCAGGCACATCTCAGGAAGTACGTGGAGGCCATATTCGCATGCCACCGCAAGCAAAAAGTCAATGGGCACCACGTTCAACTCACGCATTGTACCACCGCCTGTGCTCATTCGGAACGTGTTGCTGATGCGTGGCACAGCATTCGCGCTCCACTCAGTTCTGAACACTGAGTTCCCGTACTTGCGACCCTTGGCAAACGCTGTGCTGCCGTCCACAAACGTACCGATGAATGTACCGCCAGGTACAAGAGCATTTGCGACACTGCCGAGAAAATGACGCGCGCGGGCCTCGTCCGCAAACGCGTGGTGCATTCCACTGAAGCAGGCGATGAGGTGAAACTGCCGAGGGTGAGTACACATGACGGTTTCAACCCAGAAATCCCTAGAGAAAGCGTCGGCACAGATGCAGTCGTACCTGGCGTTGGCAGGAAGTTCATTTGTGCACGTCGAAATGGTGTTCAATGTGTTGTCAACAACGCTTGTCTTGATGTCGACACCCAAGTAGCATGCCGTTTTATTTCGCATCCATTTTCTCACCACAGAGCCACCGCAGCACAGATCGAGGACGTCGTTTGTGGGGGCCTTCGGGTTTACTTGATCGATAAGCAGTGATACGCACCGAGTGGACACCTGCTGTGCGTACTCAGCGTTTGGTGGCGGTGGCACATGGTTGCCAATTTCCGCCTTTTCGTTGCGCGATGAGAACTTATTCCAGCAGTTTTCGCAATAAAACAACTGTGTCGGTGCGTCCAGCATACCCAGCACGAACGTACGAAGGCAGTACACGCAGTCACCATGCCCCGTTTCACGCCAACAGTTTTTACACCAATACGTTCCATGACGACTATTTGTTTGGCCTTCATCATCCACTTTGTGGCAGCGGCTGCACTTGTACATTGATGACGACAAAAGCCACAACATTTCGTCTTTGGTAATGTTGGGGCAGTGGACGAGCGAGTCCACCGTTGCGTAGTCTGCAATTTCCTCCGTGCCCTCGTCGAAATCGCGCAGAACATCCCACCAGTGTGCACCGTCTTCCGCCCGGCGCAAGAGGCAGTGAATGACAGTGCCTTGGTGCAAGTCGGGAAACGCATCCGTTTGGAAATCCGCGTACTCGCCGTCGAAGGCGATTAGTTTCTTCGCGTCTGTGTTGGCGCGGACGGCCAAAAACGCGCGGCTAACGGCACCGCTGTCTTCAGTTGCCACATTTTCTACAGATTTGGTGGAAAAGGATGCGACTGCGGAGGCGGGAGGGATCCACAAATAGGAAAGAATATTGTCCTTTTCCTTGCTCTCCATCGGGACAAACACGATTCCACGCGTCGCGAAGTCCAAAGCGGCGGTAGAAGCAAGAAGTCCGCTGCAGCTGTCTTTGGATGTGTAAATTGCCTTGAGAACGACCAGGTGTGACGAAGATGCATGCGGCCAGCTTTCCTCGTCACAAATTGCAAAATTCCCCATATAGTTCCAGCGGTCCGGAAACGGGCTGTTGTGCAGGTCGGTACCGCGGAACACAAGCACATCGTGCACAATAATTTTGTATTCAGTGCAGCCACGGAACGTAGAGACCAATGTGCCCTGAAAAACACAATCAGGCACGAGAGAGGTTGCCGTGCCAAAGCTAAGGGGTGGGAGCACAAAAATGCGCTGGTCACGCAAATCTACAGCGAACGCCTCGCCAGAGCAGGTGGTTCCAACCAGAAGAGGAACACCTTCCACATGACGGCGCACCGAAAATGACAGCTTCGCAAAATTATCTGCAGCATCAGCGAAGGTGGCTCGGTTTAGCAGCACCTCACTTGGGCCAGTCATAGTCTTGCGGTACGCATCAAGCGCACGTTTGCCAGCCTCCCACGCGTCGACTGTAATTTTCCTTTGAAGAAGTCCGGGAATTTTTCCCACGAGACCCTTGGCTGTGTCAAATGCAGCGTTCTCTTCGAGGATGCGACCAAGAGAGGCGTTGACAAAGAACGGTGCCTTCAGCCGATGTGCATTAATGTCACCGATTCTGCAAAGGGCCACCTCGGAGCTCACGGAGACACCGACAATGCAACTGTTGATTTCGTCACAAAAGTATCCAAGAGAAACCAACACATCCCAAATTGTCAGCGAGCCAGCAGTTTCGTGTCCCGCTACATCGACGTGCACGTGAGCTATCTCCGTGTGCTCCCATTTGGAACCGCTGTTCAGTACAGCGAGAATTTTGTCTGTCAGCTCATCGATGCGGCGAAGTGTCGCTGACGCATCATTTGGCGAAAAAGAAAGTGTGAAGCTGTGATCAGGTGGCGAGCTTGGCGTCAGCGCTTTCTTAGCCTTCTCGCCGACCGTGATGACGACGCTAAGGGGAATACGCCGACTGCAGGCGAAGGGTACAACGGAGTGTACGCGGCTCAAGCGCATACTTTGCTTCAAACGCGCGATTTCTTTTGGACTCATATCGCTACCAGCTGTCAGCGCCACGAAAAAATAATGGCGGTACGTGCCACTGGTGGGGTCGCTGGTCTGCCCAACGAGACTGCTGCAGTAGCCGACACAAGACACCCGGTGATCATTCTTCACCTGCGGAAAAAGATCGGTCCATGCTTGCGCGAGTGCATCCGTGACAGCCCCGTCACATTCGTTTGGTACATCGGCATGAAGTAGGAAGCCTGTTGCGTCATTTGCCGCGTTTACGGCATTGGCGTCGGCATGCAAAGCAAGGATGGACCGTGACAAGAGAAAGCCGGAAAACGGTGTTGGGTCCAGTCGCGGGGCGTTCGAGGCGGAAAGGAGAGCATCACTAATAAACAGCTGAAGTGTCTCCTCATCCATATTACCGCGAACTCCGAACAGATCTTTGGCAGCCAGCAGCGATGAGACGTTATTGAGGTGCCGCGCGTCCAGTGACGTGTCTGTCCTCTTCAACGGCGACGTCTCTAGTCGGTAACGATACCAGCTTGACTCGGTGAGCTCAGGTGCTGGCGCAGGAATGCCAGCAGGAACAAAGGCCTTGGCATTTGCGTTGAGCGTCATGGTGAGTGCCTTCTGCCGTATTGCGCTAGAATTCCTTAGTCCTAAGCTCTTTTAACTGTCTCAGCTGTTGCGCCTTTATTTGATCACTTCTTGTAACCTTCTTTTCTGTCTTATATTTTTTTGCTGTTCTTTCAGAAACGAAGTAAAGGAGGAGGAATCACGGAGGAGGTGGTGTGGCGTGGTGTGGTGGGTGCAGCTCTCGGCAGCGGCGGCTGTGGATGGTGGGGGGGCCGCGCGTCGGCGCGTCGGTGGGTGGGGTGATCTCCGTGCGGCCCGCGGCGGCCGGCCCGGGCCGCGGCCCGCCCCCGTGGCGCCGGATGACGCGCCCTCCGGGGGCACCCGGCGGGCAACCAAGCGCGCGGCACCCCCCGCGACGAGGTAAAAAAAAAAAAAAATCTAGTTGTTTCAAAGTTCGCCGCCGCCAAACGCGGGGGTGAAAGGCGGGCCCCCGTGCGCCAAAGCGGCAGCGGGGGGCCTGCGGCGCGGCCCGCCCGGCGCCGCTGCCCACGCCCACACCCCGCCCGGCCCCCGCGCGTCTGCGGGAGATCCCACGGCCGGCCCACCCCCGCTCTGGAATGAAACCCACGTTTTTGGGAGAACCCGGGGCCAGCGCTGCACCACCCGTCCAAGTCACGCGGTCCTGTTTGAAGAACGCGCGCTGTTGGTCCTCGGGATCCCCTGGAGAAGCACCATAGTCAGTGAGGCGAATTGGCCTGCGGCGCTCAGATGCGGTTTGAGACCCGCCGTCAGTTCCAACCGGATCTTTGATGGCACTCGCGGAAACTGCAGGCACAGGTCAATGCTTCCTCCTCTGACTGGGGGGTGCTGCGCAGCGTGCTGGTAGCGGCGGATGAAGTTGACCGTCTCGTGCACCTTAGCCTTGCCGAGATGGAAGGTGTGTTCGGCCGCTTGGGAACCGGTGGGTGGGGCCACGCTCGACAGGTGCGCGCCTCTGTTCTGCCGCCGGCTGCTCTGGGAACAGCGCCGCACCCAACCAAAAATGCGGGGAGACATCGCCGAGGCAAGGGGCTGCTGTGCGAAGTTCCGGGTACGGCGAGCCTCGTGTGACACCCAGCAGGCGGTGCGGCCGGCCCGACCGTCCGCAACCTCGGCCAATGGGGGTCAGGTCTTCGGGTTGCCGCGGGGGGCGGCACTTTTGCGCACGCGGGAGGTGAAGCGAACAGGCTTCCCTCGACTCGAGCGATCCCCACTGCTATCAAAGAGGCTTGTCGACAGCACACGGCAAGGCCTCCACATTATTGGCATGAACTATGCGCCAGTCGCACCGGTCCCGCTTCTGTAGTGGCAGGGCGTGCTGAGTTACAGTGGCTGTTCGCTGTCTTTTCCGGGGCCTCGCGGCGCGCGGGCGCGGCCCCACCAACGACCCCACAGGCGCCAGGCCGGGCACCAATCGCGTCCGATGAAGAGAATCACCTGGACAGCGCTGACACGGCGACTTTGCTCCCATCACGAAGCTCCGAGCAGCCCTCCACCACCGCCATTTCGGCGCGCAAGGGTGTCACCAAAAGCACCGTTGTCGACTGTGCAGCGCCCCGCTGAGTGGCGAGGTCGTGCACCGATGTGACGTCCGCCACGCGTATCGCACCGTCCGCGGTGTCGGCGTCGAAGAGAGGCCGTGCTGGATGGTGGCCTGTGTGTGCGGTGACGCTTTCTCGGTGCGGCGGTTTGCGCGGGTGGGGGGCGGTGGGTTTGGGCGGACGGGTGCCGGTTTGACACTGGGGACGCTGGGAAGAGCGTTCGGGGTGGCGAACATTTCGGGTGCGGGGAGGATCGGCGCACATGTGGAGGAGGAAAACAATCAGCTTTACCTTGCTACTTCACCAAGTGGGCGTGTGTGTGGTGAAGATGGAAAGCGGCAAAAACGGCAGGGAAGAGAAACAAACAAACAAGAGAAAATTGGAAGGAAAAAAAAGTGATGAGAGTGGGGTTTGAACCCACGCCCTCGAAAGGATTGGAACCTTAATCCAACGTCTTAGACCACTCGACCATCTCACCTTGTCTCTCGTGTTGCGTGTCCAAGAGTTCGACCTATACGTTGTGTACCATTAGTCGTCTCCGCGCGCTTCTCAATGGGCGTGTAGCTCAGTGGTAGAGCGTCCGTTTCGCATACGGAAGGCCTAGGGTTCGATCCCCTACCCGTCCACTTTTTGCTGGCTTTCGGTCAGCGATTCGCCCTCCAAGTATTTGATGCTAGCGATATTAGCTCTGTGCAAACATGTCCTTGCGCTGCGCGTTGGGCGTGTAGCTCAGTGGTAGAGCGTCCGTTTCGCATACGGAAGGCCTAGGGTTCGATCCCCTACCCGTCCACTTTTTCCCCCCGCATTTTTCGTGCCGCTGCTTCGAGAAAATATCGACGAAAAGGCTGCGCCGCCCGGGAATCGAACCCGGGTCAATACCTTGGGAGGGTACCATCATGCCACTAGACCAGCGGCGCGGTACCACCTTCTGATTTTTTACTCAAGAATTGCTCAAAAAGCAAAAGAGAGAAAAAGTGTACGACGGGCGGGGATTGAACCCGCGATCTCTCGCGTGTGAGGCGAATGTCCTAACCACTAGACGACCATCGCTACGGACACGCCGCGGATACTGTCTTCACACTGGTGGACGAGGAAGCGGACGGGCGGCGCGGCACGTCGAGGAATACACGTGGGCGCTGGGCAGGGGAAAAAGAACAGTGAGGAATGTGTGTGGGGGTGTTCAGGCTGAAGCGAGGCAGCATGGCGGGTGGCACCAGGAGGACCGCACACAGACCTTGTGGAGGGGGGCCAGAAACGATAACATTGAAAGAGAACGCGGGTGCACCACCCTCCTGGCTGTGTGCGCTTTGCCTGCGGCTACACGCGGTCGATTGTTGTTCTACTTGTTCTTCTCGTACTTGTACTTCCGTTTCAGAAGAGGATAATGCTGTCACAAATCACATCAAACAAACGTGTGGCGCCTGATGGTGCGAGTCGCTTCGCATCGGGATGTGGGAGGAGCGAGCGGATGTGGTGCACGAACGGCGCGACCGCCTGGCTCACACCGTCGAGCTTTTCCGCCACCTCCGTCACGAGAGCTGTTGGGCTCCGTTGCACGCACTTATCCACGCACCGATCCACGGCCGCGGCAACCTGATACGACTGCTGTCGCGTGCTGTGCAGCCAGGCGCCGTCATCTGCGACCCCAACTGTGGTCACCGCATCCGTCACAAAGGCCAGCAAGAGGTTGAGCAGGTGCGCCTTGATAAACTCGGTGTAAAAGTCCACCAGCACCGAGCCTTTGGTCAGTCGGTAGAAAAACGACGCCACCACCGCCTCCACTTCCGACAAGGACTTGCTCAGCCGCTCGTTGACCTTGTGCGCTGGCGCGCAGGCGACGACCCCTGCGCTCGTGCTGTTGCGGTGTTCTTCCAGCACCGCCACCAACACCCACGTCAACACCTCGCAGAGCGACGTCATGCAACGCACGGCGAGTGCCAGCGACGCAGGCTCATCAATGTGCCAGCACGCCACGTGTAACTTTTGCGTGAGCAGCGTCACGGTGTTCACCAGAAAGCGGGTGCTCGCGCAGAGCGCGCGGTACAGACGCGTCAGCACAGTGTCCGGCACCCGCGACTGTGGAGCGAATACCTTCGAGACGCAGTAAAACAAGTCTCCACACGACGACGAAGCCGAGGAGGAGAACGATGGCGACGAGCTGGACAACACGTGCACAGAGATCGACAGGAGCGCGTTGAGGGGGCCCACAAGGCTGCCCACGGCGGCGGCATCCAAGGACTCACCTGGCACCGTCAAACCGGCTAACAGGAGATCGAACGAGGCACGCATTCCCTCTGAAAAGTAGAGCGGCAACCCATCTTTGGTCCGCATCGGTTCGGCATCTTCTTCCTGCATCGCCTCCTGCGACTGCCCGTCTTGTGGCGATGGATCCGCTGATGATGATACTGTGCGGCCGATATCTGCCTCTGCGTCACCCGCCCCGCCTAGATCCGTCAGCGCACCTGTCGCGCTGATGACGCGTGACAAGGACTGCCGACTGTAGTGCGTGCCGAAGGCCTCCCAGCTCTGGCGGCGCTTCTCCATGGTCGCGGTCACCATGCTCAGGGCTTCCTCCGCCCTTGTCGGGTACACACGCACGACGACGCGCTCAAGGATACCGACCCACGTGTCGCGCGACAGGGGACCACTCTCGCCCAGCAGTGTCAGAAAACGCAGCGCCTCGACGCAGACCAACCCATCGCGACGATAGTAGTGCGGCTCGCCAATGCGACTCGCCACGCACACGACCAGCGAGTACCACGTGCCTGCCGCGATCGCGCGCGAGCACGGATGGCACACCAGTGACCGCGCGAGCCGAATGATGTGGACGCGCAGCTCCGCGTTCGTGTTGAGGTCGTCCTCTTTGAGTTTCTTTCCTTTCGCTTGATACATTTGTCGTGATGCGGCCTGCTCCAGCCAGCGGGTCATGTGGCGTAGCACCGCCGCATCACCGTCCGCCCCCGACGACATCCACGCGTGCCAGTTTGTCTCCACCACCAGCGATGATTGCAGAGGCACGAGCCAGTCCATCGCATCGTGCAGCACCGCCGCCGACACCATCACCACGTGCGGGCTCTCTCCAAAGTGACCGGATCCATCTTCGTGGCGACCAGCACCAGACGCCGCCGCCACCACGTGTGTGGAAGGCGACGAAGACGATGACACCCACTTGTTCGGGCTGCGCAGCAACTGGAACAGGGAGGCCATACTCGCATCCATCGCTGACACTACCGTCTCCGGCAGATCAGACAAGGGAAAACCAGAGAGCAGCTTGAGAACGATCGCATACACGTTAAGCAGCGCCTTGTCGTAGCTCGGCGTCCCACTCAGCGCCACCAGAGAGGGCAGCAGCTCTACGAAGCTGGTGAGGCCTACCATGTCCAGTCGCGCAGTGGCCAGCGTGGCCAGACACGACTCCGCACTACGGCGAAGCTTCGCGCGGTCACTCGGTGTGGGGGAAGAGAAATAGGCACCGCACTGGTCCTCGAGTGTTTTCATAGGGGAGGCCATCGTGGATGAGTGCCGCCCAGCCGAAAACCAAACCAAACCGAAGAGCGAACAGAAGAAAAGGAAAGAACAGAGAAGAAGAGCGACAAAGCGCTCTTTCGTTTTGTGAGTGTACGTGTATAACAGAAGTAGGAAACACGCGAATCAATAGCAACCGCTGCGTGCGTGATGTGTACAACTTCACAGATATTTGTATCCAAGCCGGCAACAACAAAAGCAACAACGACACGGAAGAAAAAGAGAGATAGATAGGTAGATAGAGGAAGAGAGACGAGGAGGGGCAGACGTGACTGGATGGAGAAAAAGGAGCGTATGCTTGTACGAGTGGTCGGCCCGCATGGAGAGCGCGAACCACAACAACGCGCACTGCGCTGTGAGCCATCGCACACGAACAGATAGGGATCGAGGAAGAGAGAACAAGCCTTCATCGATCGTCCTTCTACTCTCTCTCTCTTTGTCTATATATACACACAGATGATGCGGAGCAGGGGAAGAAAGCGAGCTGTACGCTCACTAGGTACCGCTCAAGGATATGGCAAGGGCGCCAAACGCGATAAATGCGCTGTTACACGATCACGCACATTGCCACCGAGTGTATGAGAGTGTGTGCGGCACAGAGGTTGACCTCAACGTGGTCCCTTCCGAGAGCAGTGAAGCTTCTTCGCTTCGCTTTGTGTTCTGTTGTGGTTGGGATTCCCTGCTTTTTTTTTTCTCTGTTCTTCTTTAAACGGGAGGACGACAAACACAATGACAGTAACAAACGACAACGACAACAACGGAGATAATGAGAGAGAACGAGGGGGGAAAAATAAAGAGAAAGCATGAGCGAGTTAATCCAGTTCTTATTCGATTACAGAAAGTTAAGTTCTCTCTTTATTTCATCAAGCCGGCGCGGCGGTGTTCTGGGCGATCTGCACAACAAACTTGCCGAAGAAGTTCTGCAGAAGTGCGTTGCGCAGGCCTGCGTCCGTGCGGATGGGCTGCTGGACAGCCTTCAGTACCTCGGCGTCGACCTGCATGATCTTCTGAAGCACAATGGAGGCACACGCGTGGCACGCCATCGGCTGAAGATGCGGGATGATGGTGTTGTCAATGATGTTCTGCTTTCCACGCGCGTCGAGGTTGGTAACCAGCGCACACAGCACGTGCTGCGTGCCCTTCTCCTGCGCGAGCGCGGTGAAGCGGCGCACCAGGTCATCACGTATGTCGCGATTCGCAACCAACAGCTTCTCAATAATGAAGCGGCCGTTCACATGCGTAGCCAGCGGAACCACGGAACGCTTCAGGATATCGCACAGTGCCGTGTGTGTCTGCGGGTCTACGAGACCAAGCAGGTTGTAAATCACATGCGACGCAGCAGGGTGACGGCACATGGTGAGGAGCTGCTCAGGATCCTTGCTCAGTTTCTTGCCGAACGCGGACGCCGCTGCGGTGCCGAGGGCCTTCACGTATGCCTGCATCACCAGGTTCCCCATGTGGTCGAACGCAAGCCCCGTGCCTTCTTGCTCCACGGTAGCCTTGAGAAGCTGACCCACCTTTGAGGACGGCGCAGACACCAGAGGCATCAGTTGCCGCACGACAAGGTTGGCGTGCGGGTGCACCAGAAAGTCTGCCACGTTGTGGCTCGTGATCACCATGGCCCCGACCTCTTCGAACGCGTGCCCACCCTTCTTCTGTAGCGTGGCCGCCGTCTGGACCAGCGCTACCACCACGTGAACGCCAATCGCATTCACCGCAAGCTCTTTGAGCGCCTTTTGACCACCAAGGGCGGTGACGACGGAAAGCAGGAGTGCGTGCGTGGACTCAGGGGAAGCGAGCGGAATGATTTGCACCACACGCTGCACCACAAAGTTGGCCTTCTTGTCCACTGCCATTTCCCCTAGCTTTGTGCCCAACTGCGCGACCATGTTCTTCACGAGCGCCGTCGCCGTCTCCGGCTGCATCGGCACATCTGCCGCGTTCACCGCTCCCTTCTTCGACTTTTCCTCTTCTGCTGCCGGCTCAGCGGTGGGGACAGTGAGCAACTCCGACAGCAACGCTGTACCACGCTTGGATGCCAAGAGTGTTGTTACATCGAAACGAGCCAGCAGCGCCGCGCGGGCGTTGCGGTCGGCGCTGACGAGCTGCCGCATCACCTGTCCCGCGACGGGATCCTCCACGAGGCGCATCAGGTCGTCTGTCGTCACGCCCGTGATGGAGGCCGCCTTGTGGCCTTTGCCCGACTTCCCCTTGGGGACCGCCGCTGTGCTCAGACCCAGCACCTCATTCAGCCACGCGACGGTCGCCGTCGGGGCGAATTTGAGCAGGTTCTCCACCGTACCTGCTGTGTGTCGGTTCGTCAGGAGAGCCGCGATGGCCTCAGCGGTGGTGGCGCGCTCGCGGAACAGGCGCAGCACACCGTCCTGGACCTCAGAGGAGCCGTACTGTGCCAGCGCGCTCATCACACGGCACGCAACGTGGTGCTCGGCAAGGTGCTCATTCTCCTCGAACTGCGCGAGCACAACCATGGCGACATCAGCACACTTGGCACTGCGCATGGCGGAGAGTGCAGCCAGCAGCGTCGCCACCACACGGCGACCGCAGTCACTCTGGAGAATGTCGAGAAGGACGGTATCCGTCGAGTCCTCGTCCTCCTCCAGAGCCCCTGCCGCGGCCTCATCCTCGTCGTCTTCGTTGCCGTGCAGTGGCATCGTTTCGGTCGCCACAAGAGCGTCGGCAATCGCCTCCAGGGCTGCCAAGTTCTCTTTTACGTCGGCCTCTACCGGTTCTTCACGCGCGCGCTTGTGACGCACCGCACCCTTGGTGGTCGCCGCCTCCGCGGTAGGACTCGAGGGCGTTGGCTTGCCGCCTGTGAGCCCAGCGTAGTGGCGCATGAGGTGGCAGAGCTCGAAGGAAGGAGCGGGGAGGCGACAAGACTGTGCGAACTGCGTGAGTAGGAGGCGCTGCTCAGGTTCTTTAGGCAGCGGACGGTGGGCAACCACTTTTTGGATGGCGCGGGCGGCGTCGTCCTCACCGCGGCGCTTGGCGCGAGCGGCATGCGTGCGCTCCTTGCGCTCATTCCGCTGCACTTGTGTGCCGTGCTGCTGTGTTTTGACGTAACCAGCTGTGCGACCCATTGTTTCTAGAGTGCCTATCTCCTTCTTGATCGAGGCGAAGAGGACGCTGGCAGGCACAAAGAGAGGGGAGAGAGAAAGGGGAACGAGATGTGCGCGGACTGGCTATTATCACGTTAAGTGCTCAGTAGCCTAAAGCGAAAAACAATAGCAGAGAACATGCCAGCGATGCGGCAAACACACGCACGCACACATACACACGAGAGAGAGAGAGAGCAAGGGGGATGATACAGAAGACGAAAGAGAGAGAGAGTGTGTGTGTGTGTGTAAGTGAAGTCGATGTGAGGGGACACGCCACGCTCATATGGGGGTAAGAACAGCGCACTGCATAAGGTGTACGAGGACAACCACATGCACGGAGTCTCTACAAAATTCCTCTGTGATGGCAGGTGCGCGCTTGTTCTGGTCGATTGAAGGATAAACGGACTCCACGTCAGTTTTTTTTTTCTTTTTTCCAGGTTGATAGTCAATCTCTTCCTCCGTTTGGCGCGATTCTCTTCTAGGACTGTGCTGTATTCCTTCGTGGTGACAAAGACACAAATGCATGCGCACACGTAGAGCGGGTCAGAGGGATACACCCGCACGCATCACCTCACTTTTTTTTTTCCGGCGACAAACACTCAAAGGAGTCATGGGAAGCAGCAAAGACGTCTTCCCAGACAGCCGCGAGACACAAGCACGTCCATTGCCACGTCGCCTCGATCGCCAAGTTCTTCTTCTGTTTTCGTCGTGACACGGATGATGACGGCAAGGTGGCGGTCGTCGCGCTCTGCGCTGCGTACGACAACAAGCCATCTAGTGAAGGCGACAGGGGGCTACCTGCCTCGTCCGCCGCGATTTCGGCCTCGCGTGCAGCGGACCGCGGCGCAGCAAAACCCGAGAGTACCTTGAGGTGCGGGAGACACACGGAGAGATCAAACCCTGCCATGCTGCCTGACAAGCGCGGCTTTGGGGTTTCTGCCGGGTCTGGTGTCATGACGATTGCGTGCACCGCAGTGGCCAGCTCGGGCAGCACGTCCCGCAAGAAGGGGTCCGCATAGGACTCACAATCTGTGGTCCCCACCCCATCACCTTCCGCATCGCCACTCAGCCACTGGCAGAGCGGCACAGCCACGTGCACGATGGATGACAGCAAAAGCGTCCCGCAGGAGAGAGCGTGCCGAAGCGCGGCAGGGTCGACGGCAGGCTGATCGACGTCGCAGTACGTGCGCGAGAACGACGTCGTCACGAAGTCGATCATGTTGACCAAGTGGTTGAGTGCGTCCTGTGCGTACGGTGGCGTCGAATTGCGACAACCACTCGCACATGGGGCGCGAGCGAGGGCCTCGCGCTCAGTGAGGCGACAGTACAGATAGGCGTACAGTTGGGCTGCTTGCGCTGGTGAGACTGCCGCCACCCACGCGCACACAGTCGACGGAGACGTCGAAGGTGACGGTGATCCGTGGGACGGCACCGTTGGTGCAGTCGTCGCGGTCTGCAGGGGAACCTCCACCGCTTCGTGTGCATGCATCGTCGTGCTGGTACCGAGGCACTGACGAGATATTCTCTCGTGCAGCTGTACGAGAGTCACTAATGTGAGCGCAAGAGCCACGGCTGGTGTGATGGCGGATGGGATTTCGAGCTGGAGTTCCTGCTCGATCCACGCGGCGCAAAAGGCCGCAGCCGTCGCAGCGGCAACCTCATTTTCCTCACTAAAGAACAGAGGCACCATCGGATTCTGGTTAGACGCTTCTGAGACGGCGGCGAACTCCTTTTCCGACTGTGTGGCACGGTCTTGGCAGTGCAAGAGGGCGATGACGGTGCTGTGCTGTGTGTGTAACACGTGCTGCTTCGTCGCGAGGTCCATTCCGTCGGCGTCTTGAGAAGACACCAACGGTGCGGTAGCGATCGTATTCGGGACTCCACACCAGCCAGGCAGCATCGCCGTGCGAAGGGCCTCTACGCCGTACGGTGCCAGCCACTCACGCAAAAAGGAGGCCGCCGTGAAGCACCGCAGTGGATCTTCGGAAACACCAAGTGGCGCGACGGCGTGTTGTTGGTGAGGGTGCGGCTGTGATGCAGGTGATTGGGAAGAGGAGGGACTCCCGCCGCTCAGGCTGCCGTTCACAGGGAGGCTGAGAAGAATCTGGGCGTAGTAGAAGTGTTGGGCGAACACATTTAGCGGGTGGAGAGGCTCGTACGTAAGGACGCGTGAAACCGTCTCCAACAGACGTGGGTGTGCCCAGCGCGATAGCGACACACATGAACGCGAGCTAGGTGCGGAGCTGGTCTCAGTGCCTGCGCGTCTCTGCGCACCCGTTGCTGCACGTGACATGAGCTGGTCAGAGGAGGAACGCGAAGAAAAAAAAAAAAAAGCGAAAAAGCCGGAATGTATATGCCCACACAGGCACAGATACAGACAGACAGACAGACAGACAGAGAGAGAGAGAGAGCCAAGCGGGGTAGATGGAAAATCATGGAAAACAGTGATCGAAAAGTGTGGTAAGATGGATAGGCACGCGTGTGTCGCGGAGGCATTCGCGTATCCCCCCACCAGGCATGACGTGCACACTTTGTCACATCCACGCACGTGTACAGCAACAACGGGTCCGATTTTCTGCGCTGCTGCTATCTGATAGAAGGACTCTGACACACAAAGCATCCACATTTTTTTTTCCCCCACTCTTTCTTTTCGTTGTCGCGCCGCTTCACTCCGCGATTCAGAGAGTCTCGATGCACCAACGCACGCACATGCACAGGTGAACACAGGAAATAGAAGAAACATGTGGTCTATGGATGCCCAAAGAGCTGAAGGGATGTCACGCAAGCTTCGGATTTCTATGATGAGCGACGCGCGGCAGAGGGTGACGGACATGGTGTGGCGCATTCTATCACAGAAACCAGCCCTTGCCCCCACGAATGGCCTTGACGGTGCCAAAGCGTGGGACGCCGTGCTCCGTTAGCGCGCCGTACTTGACGGTCACATACAGACCAGTCAATGACGTGGGATCACCCCTGCCCTTTTTCTTGACAACCGACGAGATGTGCTTCAACAGCGCTTGCTGGTCGGCCATCTTCATTTTGGGCAGTGACACATTGAAAACGCGGCCGTTCTCCGCAAGACACTGGAGGCCGTAGAACGCGAGGGTACCCTTGTCGGTCTTGATCGAAGCGAGCGGCCGGGTGCGTGGGTTGGTGGACAGCGCCTTCAGGAGCGGCCTCAGTACAGCGTATTCTTTGTCTTGGAACGGCAGCACCTTGGCTGCGCTGAAGGAGCGTGGTGGTAGCTCGCGAGCACGACGGGCTGCCAATATTGCAGTGGCCATCGTGTCGAGCGCTTCGCTCTCCTCCTGCACACGGGGGTCAACGGCGTCAAGGGCGAGATCATCCCCGGCACGCTGCGGACGCGCGTCACTGCTGCCCTTGCGGGTGCCTGCGCCACCTGTCGTGGCGACCGTATTTGGGTCGGTTGTGTAGACGCGGCAGATGCGCTCCGACGCCCTGCGAGCCCCACGCCCACCGCAGCCCTGACGTCCCATCTCATCATCAAGGCAAAAGCGATGACAAGTCAACAACTGACGCGGTGTCGCTCGGCGTGCCCGTATGGGGGCCACTAACGCCCCACCAGCGCGGGCGGACCGCGCACGTTGGAGCGCTTCACGCGCCTGATCCTCCAGAGGCTTGACGAACAGGCGCACAACACCCCTGCGCTTCTCACGTAGCTCGTAGAGGTTGTTCGGTGCGCGCAACACGACGCCTTCGTAGCCTCGCGCGACGTAGCTCGGCAGCGTCTTCTTTTCCACCGTCTTGAGTGTCCGAACCAACGCATACGGCACAGCCTTGACGTAGTGACCGCCCTTGTACGACGCCACCAGGCTCGAGGTGGAGGCCCGTGCCGTACAGTCAGAGAAAGACTGTGACACAGGGTGGAAGTGCGAACACAAGACCGGCGATCGCATCGCTCGTTCGAGGAGGTCCGCGAGGAAGTAGAGAGTCCGCACACGCTGAGAAAAAGGAGTGATATTAGGAATGCACTGCAAGCACTCCAGACTGCGAACGCCGTGCGCGTCCATCGCCTCACGCCTCACAGATTCACACGCCTGTACCCAGCTGGATGTATGCTTCTGCATCCCTGTCTGCCCACGTGTAGTCGATGACGAGGAACACGAGGAAGAGAGAGATGACTTGAGCGAACTGCAAGGGTTGTACGAAATCACGTCAAATAGACACATGGCAGGAAGCGCATCCACATACTGAAGCACGTCATCCATCGAATCACCCAGTGACGCGCTCGCTCGCAGACGCGTGACGAGGGCATTCACGGCGAGAAAACCAGATTTCACCGCGGATCCTGACGCGCGTGCCGCGGTGGCAGGCTGCGATGAGGCTGACTTCTTTTGTGCAGTCGCGCCCTTCGGCTTCTGTCGACTGACGGCGGACGTCGTAGCGGCCTTCGGCGCCGCAACCGACGGCGTCTTGTGCAGGTAGAGCTCGCCGTCGAGGGCGAGTGCGGTGTCACCAGCCAGCGCACGCAGCATCGCGAGCTCAGGTTCAATCCAGGAAAGATTGTGAATAGGGCGCCCATGACGCGAGAAGCACGTGGACGTCACGGCTCTTCCTGTTTTTGAAGGCCGCTTCGTCCTCCCACCGCGTTTTCGCATCGAAGTCGGTGGTGTGAAGGTGATAAGACGAATCCCGTCGTGCTTTGGTGAAACAAAAAAGGGAAGTCCTTGCTTAAACCACTCAGAGGCTGACTCTTTTGATGACCAGCGGTCGGCTTCCGCCAGTTGAGCCCCGGCGGCGCGTAGCGCGGACGCCGACGAAGGGGCTACATGCTCGGTGGCCAGTAAATCCGCACCGACAGGGTCCCCTGCACGGTGAGAAGAGGAAGAAGCGGTTAGTGGTGAGCGTGCAGCTGTGCGCGCCACGCTCATCTTGGCGTGTACAGTGGCACCACTTACGCACTGTTGAAGCTTGTCCAGAGTGATCAGCGCCATCGGCTCGAAGGGCAGCGCGTGGGGCGTCATGGTGCGATGCTTGCCAACGCTAACGGCGCACGAACAGAAGCGTGAGGCACGCATTTGTAGTCGTGCAAAAGAAAAGGACAAAGCTGTTCTTCTATGTTTCTATGAGGCAGCCGGAAGAAAAAAAAAAAACGCAATATGGATGCGTGACACCTGTTCAAAGGTTAACGAGAGAACGACAGGAGAAATGTGAGATGGTGTCGTGATAGTCGGGAAATCACCATCCAGATGCGACAGTGCCTCATTTGCAATCACGATTTCAAGCCTAATGCACTGCTCCTACCCGTCAATCACCAAGCCTCGCTAACAGAGAGAAAAGGTGATCTCCGGCTTTGGTCAATGCTTCACAGCACATCGACTGCGGAGAAGGAAGCACAGTAGAGTGCGAGGGGAATAAGTGAGAGCCGCTAAGGTGTTCGTTGCGAGCTGAGGGGGAGGGAGAGAGGCATCGAACGGCGCCGCTCTTATTCTTTTGGCGACGCTCGTACTGCCTGTTGATGGACTCTCAGCTTTAACCAATTTTTTTTTATAGATGTTCTGTTCACTGCATAGTGGCCTCTGTGCAATTTTCCTCTTTCAGAAGAGAGGAGGAGGGATTGTGGAACAAGTTCCGATGCGCACTGTTCACATGATTTAGTCTTGGCACAAAGCGCTTCAAAAGATACGAAAACAACAACAAAAAAAAGAAACGAGAGAAATAAATGTGTATTTCTGTCAGGGCAAACAACGCGCGCGTGTCTATGTCGTGCAGGATCACCAATGAACTAGTTTAGCTGTGCGCGAAACAGAAAGAAAAAAGGAAGTGCATTCACTCGGAAGCAACCGACCAAACAAAAACTTTTTTGATTTTACATCAGCAGGTTCAACGAAAGCTCGATCATCCGTTTTTAATGGCTTCTTCGGTGAGCACATCGAGATGGAAACGGGCGCCAGTACTCACTACTACGCAGTCATACTGTTCCCTTTTTAAAATCATCTGTACTGCGTAGCGTTTTTTTTATATATAGCGATATACACAAAAGAGAACAGAGCGCTAGACGTCTTTTTTTTTTTCCGATTGCCTTCGCATTGAAAAAAAAAAAAGAAGAAAAAGAAAAAAGAAAGAACGAAAACAGTAGCAAACGTGGAAAACAGAAGAACCGAATGGAGTAAAACAAACAAACAAAAAGATACATAATGCAAAGTCCATTTCCGTTGATTGGGATACATCTTGGAGAAATAAATACGAACACACACACACACACGGAAAAAGGAGAGCTGCCAAAGAGCGAGAGCATACGCAGGCATACAAAAAGCCCCTGGCAAGAAAGCAAAGAGGGCGACACCGAAACGAAAGCCGCATGCGCTCGAATCAATAGCTGTTGCCGTCCGCATACGCCCATCGGCCCCCTGCTTGACTGCTCATGTCTTCTCCGAGACTCTTTTTGGGAAAGGTCGAGTATGGGTTCAGTGGATTGAGCCGTGCCGACGGCGCGGCGTTGATGAGTGGCTGGGTGACGTCCACCTGCGCCATGGCAACGGCATCCTCATCGCCCATGTTCCCGGGCTTGGGTTTCATGCAGCAACAGCACCAGATAGGCCACCACAGGACCGTCACCACAACGATCCCGACGACGACGCCAATCGCGAGACACACGTACCAGTCGAGCCCTTCAGACCCACACGCGCCGTTACCATTGAGCTTGTAGCCCGGCTTACAGATCTGGCACTTGCTGCCATCGCCAGGCGTTTCACAGGCTTCACAGTGCGCGGCACTGCAGGACGTGCACGCACCCGAAGCGGTGATAGACATGCCTGATGCGCACTGTGCACAGACGTTCGAAAGGCTGCACGCTTGACAGTCGTCCACATCACATGAGAGGCACTGCTTACCACCTGCGGATTGGGACAGACCTTCGGCGCACTCCGCGCACACGTTGTCGCTGGAGCACGCGAGGCAGCCCTCGACATCACACTGCACACACGAGCGACCGTCAAAGGCGATCGTGTAGCCCTCCTCGCACACATCACAGGCATCCGCTTGCTTACACGACGCGCAGTGATCGACCTTGCAGGACGTACACGTTTTGCCGTCACCCGACAGTGTGTACTGATGCACGCAGGCCTCGCAGCTCGATTGAACAGAGCACCTGGCGCAGTTGTCAACGCTGCACTTGACACAGCTCTTCTTATTGCTGGCGAGACTGTAGCCATCACGGCAGGCCTCGCACACGTTTGCGGAGAAACAGCTCGCGCAGTTTGAGATGCCGCAGGACACGCAGGTGGTCCTGTCTTCCGAAGGTGTGTAGCCGGCGGTGCAGGTGGCACAGCGGTGGTCCCAGTCGCATGACTGGCATCGGGCAATATCGCAGCTGAGGCACCGCGTGTGGTCACTGCTGAGGGTGTACTTGCTTTTGCAGCTACTGCAGTAGTTGTCGCGGCTACACGAGTTACACCCGTCTATATCACAGGCGATGCATGTGGAGCTGTCGGAGCTGGGCTGGTAGCCCACCTCGCACGCGCTGCACCTGTTTGCCTGTGAGCAGCTGTTGCACTTGGCGATGCCGCATCGCACACAGCTGGTCCCGATCAGGGAGTAGCCGCTCTCACACAGGTCGCACTTGTTACTGGATGAGCAGCGCTGACAGGGTGAGGCGCAGGCGATGCACGACTGACCGTTCGCACTCAGCTGATACCCAGGCGCACACGCCACACATCTATCTTGCGAGCTCGCGCAGTACACGCAGTTGGCGAACCGCGCACCACAGGGGAAGCACGAGTACGAGGCCCGCGTCGCGCTGTCGAGCTGGTACCCGGCGACACAATTCTGACACAAGCCGTAGTCGCCTTGCACATCGCCCTTCGTGTACGAAAGGCAATGGGCGTCTCGAATGACAGCAGGATCACACGCTTTCTTGTTGCAGTCCACGCGGGCGCCAGCACACGCACAGTAGTTCATGTTGATGGCGTCGATGTGAACATAGCGCATGTTCTGTGAACCACCGGGTGGGCAGTAGAAGTACTTGTAGCAGTCCAACCCTGAGAAGGCGTTGACGGGGTGGATGACCAACAGGAGGGCGATGACGGCGAGTGCCACCAGCATCGGTCCCCGCGAATCACCACGCATCAGACGACAAGCGCACATGATGGAAAATCAAGAATGCGCGAGCGACGCGATAATTTAAAGAAAAAAAAAAAGAGAAACACCCAGAGTACAAGGCTGTGCAAAGAGAGGGTGTGACAAGTCCGTGTGATCTTTCGATGTACTCTTTCCTGATTGAGAAAAAGAAATCGAAGGAGACGTATTTGATTGCGTATACGTGTTCACTTGCTTTTCCACGCACGTTGGCTTGAGAAGTTTGATTCTCTGCAAAATAAAAGGACTCGCGGGTGAGAGCATGCAAGAGTCAAGAATTTGAAAATAATAACAACAGAAAACACGATAGATCGAGGAGGAGGAGGACAAGGAGGAATGCACGTGGAGGTACGTGCTGTGAGGGAAACCCGTTTGACAGGTGCGAGGAAAGGCTCTGTGGGATGCGGATACCAGCTGCTAGTGCGACCCACTGACAGAACGAACAGACGTACACACAAACAAGAACGCTCACAGCGATCATCAAAGAAAAGTGGCGACTCGCCGTGAGCCAACTGGCGTACATTACGCATCTTTTTTGTCTCTGATGCGGGACCGAAAAAAAAAAATGAAATAAAATCACCATCCATGAGAAAGCCGCATGTCACGAGGTCGACGACGTGACTCATACTACTCGTGTGCCTGCCATGCACCACATCAAGGACCTAGTATAGAGTTCTTCGTGATTGACCTCTGAGGTTGCGTTTTTCTTTTTGTTGTTGTTGTGCATCCACGCGCTTTTTTTTTTCCGTATATTTGTTTCCCGGAATAGAGGGCGTTTGTAGAGGAGCGATATAGATGAATAGATGTATCGGGTGGAGAAACAAAACACAGTTAACATTCGCTGTGAGACAATCGTGATGGCCAGAGGAAGCCAAGACAACAGGGAAAAGAGAAAACTCTGCCGAATAATTGCGGAGTCGAATATTGAACTACAACAAGAATAATGGACGGGCACCTCTCCGATGCATCGATGATTTGGTACAGTCCATCTCCTACTCAAAAGAAGTGTCCAAAGGTGACGCATAGGAATTTTGTTAATGTGCACATACATCCCTACAACACCCACACACTGTCCGTGAGAGAGATGGAATTCAAACCACCACCACCACCATGAAAAAAAGAAAAAGAAAAAGAAAAAGAAAAAAGGACACAGAGGAAACGCCAGATGGCAAGTCAAGAGCCCGCTCTTGTTGCCTTACTCTTCTCTTTTCACTTCAGTCCTCCAACAACTCTCAACACGATCTTGTCTGGCGCACGTCCTTTTTCATCTTTGCTGGTATCTGAGCAACGGAGTGGACTCGGTGCAGGCGCATCACGCTAGGCCAGTCGGTCGTTTGCCGTCCCCACATAGCCGGCAGCGATGCGTCAAGGCGCACGTACAGTGTGACAATCAAGACAAGCGAAGAGAACGCGAAAACAAACAACACAGTAAAGGAGCACAGAAAGAAAAAAAAAAGTGGAGGTGCGAGGGAGTCACTAGGCGACTACCGTGCGGGCCAGAAGCGATTAGCAGGGGAGAAGAAAAGACGTAAGATTGGATGCATACCAAAGACATCGCAGTCTGGAACACAGACCTATGCTGAGCGTTGGCACTTGTGCCGATGACGAGAAGCAAGGCAGCGAATTAGTAGAATACCACGTCGTCAAAGTAGTGGACTGGCGACCGCACCTGACGCTCGTCCTGATGGTAATCATAAGATACTTGGGTACCATACCCCTGCTCCGGCTCTTCCAGCAGGGCGCCACTGCTTGGCCGCCCACGTGCGCGACGCCCGCGCACTCTTTCAGGCACCTCTGATACTCCGTCGTAGCTGCCCACCGACTGGCAAGGCACGCTGCTGACCACGGGCATGTCGAACGAGGCTTTGCGGGGAGAGCGAGTAGAGACGCGTGCACTCGCTGTCAAGGAGCTGGCCTGTTGGTCGTCGTCGCCTTTGCCAGCGACTTCGACCTTCGCCGCCCGCACGCGACAGCAGCAGCAGGAGATGACCACGAAGAGTATCACGGCCACCACCGCACTCGCAGCCACACCAATCAAAAGCCACACCCACCACGCCAGGGACTTGGTGCACGCGCCGTTCTTGAGGCTGTAGCCCGCACGACAGACCGCGCACGTCGTGCCGTTGCCGGGAGACACACACAGGTTGCAGTTGGCGGCCGTGCACGGCACACACGTGTTGTCCATGAGTGCGTAGCCTGCCGCGCAGCTGCTGCACGTGCCGGACTCTTCCCCGCACGAATCGCAGCCGTCGATCGCACAGGGAATGCAGCCCACGCCGCCGAGCACAGGCTTGAAGCCCGCCTTGCAGCTGGTGCACGTGCCGTCCTCTGAGCACGTCGCGCAGCCGGCGATGCTGCACTCGAAGCACGACATGCGGTCCGCGGTGAGCGAGAAGCCCGCCTTGCACGTCTGGCAGACGTTGGTGGTGGAGCACCGCTCGCAGTGGTCGATGCCGCACTGCACGCACAGCAACTGGTCACTCGAGAGCGTGTAGCCTGCCTCGCAGCCGTCACAGCGGTTGCTGACGGAGCAGCCCGTGCACTTGTACACATCGCAGCTCTTGCACGAGGTGGAGTCCACGGACAGCTGGTAGCCGTCCAGGCACGTGTCGCAGATGTTGTCGGTCGAGCACGACTTGCAGTGGTCGACCTTACACGGGATGCAGCGTCCCTGCGCGGGTGACCACGTGTAGCCGCTGCGGCACTCACTGCACTGATTGGCCGAGGCGCACGCGTCGCAGTTCGCCACGCTGCACTCGACGCATTCGGAGCCGTCCGCGTTGATGGTGTGGCCGACCTGGCACGCCTCGCACTTGCCGGTGGCCGAGCACTGGGTGCAGCCGCGTATCGCGCACGCCACACACGAGCCGAGGTAGGGCGTGTAGCCGACCTGGCACACGTCGCACGTGCCCGTCTGCGAGCAGCGCACGCAGTTCGGTGCGCAGGCGATGCACCTGCTGCCGTCGGGAGTCGCCTGCAGATTTCGGTCGCATGCGATGCACCTGCCCGCGCTGTCGCAGAGCTGGCAGTTATTGATCTTGCCGGAGCAGAGGAAGCAGTTCTCGGAGGGTCTGGGGTGGTTCGCCAGCTGATAGCCCTGGTTGCACGACTTGCAGAGGCCGTACGTGTCCAGTTCCTTGTTGGATAGGCGATCGGAGGAGAAGCAGTTCTTGATTTTCGAGATGGCGTCGAGGCACGTGTCCATTTTGTCGCACGACCTCACGCGCATGTTGTCCACGCAGAAACACCCGTCTTGATTCTCAAGGTGCGGCGCGACGAGGTTCTTCAGGATCGGCTTGGGGTGCCCGACACAGGTGAAGTACTTCTCACAGAACGCCTGGCTGAATGTGTTGGCAGACACCACCGGCAGTCCCACCAGGAGGAGAATCAGGACGGCGCTGATGGCCGTGGCGAGAGTGTGTGCGTGGACCATCGCGACGCCCGCGGTGCCAGGTGGAGTGCGTGAGGGGAAAATGATGTGTTGTGCGGATACGACTGCCGCACACGAAGACGAAGAAATGAAGTGAGGGAAGGAAGAGCGTGAGCTAGTGAGTAGACTCGCGTCGCGCGCGGGTCTCGAGGACGCAGCGCACATCACGCGCGACCAAGACAGAAAACGGCGGTCAAAGGGGTGCGCTTGGGTGGTGTGCGCGCACACACAACCGTGAAAAGAGGATGCCTCATTTGTTCTTTTTCTCCAGAGGCATCGCTCGATTGACGCTGTCGAATGGCACGCGCCAAAGGGCGCGCCGTGCTACGCCGCAGACTACGACGGTATCGATGTCGACACGACCAGGTCGTTTTGACTGTGCGTGGCCACGCTTAAATGACACCGGCGTTCTTCATTCTCGTCACTTGTGAGGAGTCAGTGTTGATATATTGATGCGCATCGACTGGCAAATAGGATAGCCAGGCGTGTTAACGAAGAGAAACAGACACACACACACACAGACACACACTACGATTCTTGTGCCACGGGAGAACAGGAAACAAAGGCACGAGAAGGAGCACGTGAAGTGAGGCATGCGAAGAGACTGTCCATGGCCTGTGTAGGCCCTTCCAGTGACTCGGGAATCGAGTGGCCGCAAGTAGATACTGTACATTCTTGGGATGGCCGAGCTTGCCGCGCGGGACACACTCGAGAGGGGAACGAAGAGGTGTAGAAAAAAAAAAAAGAAATTGAAATGAAGAAGTACATCGTGTATACCCCTCAAAAAATAATAATAATAATAATAAAGAACCGGAAGCGACACAAACAAACCAAAAAGGACATGTCGTCGCACCAGTTGAACGCACAGCCACGCATGCGCTCTATTCACATACTTGGATTGGCTGCGCACAAATTAATGTGCTCGTTTATTTAATGTGCGAGGTAAGAAGGGAACATGTAATGCCACCGACAGCAACGTCGAGGCTGTGAACGAGGCGTGGCCTCTTTTTTTTTGTTTTGTCATTTTTATTCTCAGATGGACAGCAGCCTTACAGGAGGGAGCCCTCCCACCGAGTGTGGTTTCATCCACGGGAAGTGGCCGTCCGACATCCGGTTACATCTTACCGGGGGAAAGTATCGTGGCGCACTTCGGCCGCACCAACCCCCGTGGAGTCGTGCGTCGCGCGATCTCTCGAAGCACTTCCGAGGTCTGCAGGCCACGACGGTCGACTGCCCAGCGCGTTCTTCCAGAGGAACACAGCGCTTCTTGGATAGGCCCTGCACAAGCTCTGGGTGCTCCACACCTCGCAGGGCGTCTTCTGGAAGAAAACGGTACTGGGTGGCAGCGAGTGCCACACGCTGCCACGTACGGATCGGATGCAGTTCTAGCGCGAACATGGATGCCGCGTGCATCAAGTCGCTACGTCCTCCCGCAGCTGTAGAGCCGTGTTGAGGGCGAGCACTACCTCCATAGACGGAGAGTGCTGACCGTTGGCTTCCCCCTCGCTTCGGGGTACTGGACTGGTAAACCACGTTGAGGTGGGCAGTTTGATACCTAGAGGCGTGGCCGCATCAACCGTAGAAGCTGCCGATGCCCATGAAAGGTATTTGTGTACGACGCATACTTACATGGCAAAGAAAAACGGAAGGAAGGCAAGAGGCGGCCACGAGGGAACGCTTCTCCTCGCTTCTTTGCCGGTATTCATGTGCCACCGTGTGTGTGTGTGATGCCAAGGAAAACAAACAAAGAAGAGCAAGCACACCATCGTTGGTGACGTGAGGAACGCGCGCACATACACGTAAACCAGTACAGTTGAAGACGCTATGCGTTCTGTGTCAAGCTGCCGGGAGTTCACACGCATGTGCATCGCGGAGAGCTGATCGTTTTTTTTTTTCCGTCCCCCCCTTTCACGCCTTTCTTCGCTTCCTTTCTTTTGCTTGCCTTAATGGGTATCAAACCTCGAAGGAGGCACCTCCCACGGAAATATCCTCGCCACCATCGTACACAACGCTCCTTGGAGTCATCTGCGCGGCGGCTACCAGCGAGGGGCCGCGGCGTTGTGGCCGCACAGTGAGGCGCCGCGTGCGCAGATCTGGTGCGAGAGACGTACTTGGCCCGAGAGGTGCCTCGGAAATGTCGTCTCTGCCCTCTCGAGACCACATCTGGACCTGGTTACCAGCTTTCTCTCTCGGTGAGGCTGTGCGATCTGAAGACACAGACGATGCACCTGCGCTGTCGAATGGACGGTTTGTTCTCCGTTGGTTGTCGTCGCCTTTGCCAGCGACTTCGACCTTCGCCGCCCG